>JAJEJO010054239.1:193523-219576 GCA_020662805.1 Glaucomys volans | reverse complement strand
GAAAGATGGTCATGATACAAAGTTAAACAGAGAAAAAAAAGCAGTTTGCAAGTGGTGTCAGAGGATAGTCCTATGATATGTATATATACACATATATATGTATATATATATATATATAAACATAAACACACATATGTGTGTGCACAGAAATACAGCAAGTTAAAGGAATTTTTAAAAAATGTAGTTTTACATATCATAAAACTCATCATATGTATATGATTCAATGATTTTTAAAATGTTTTCAGAGTTGTTGCAAACATTAAGTTTTAGTTACAGGGATTTTTCTTTTCTTGCTTACCTTCCTTTTCCTCTGCCTCTACACAAGGTCTGTATAACTACAAATTTTAAAAGTTAAATTCCCCCTTCACTATTGACTCTTCCACAGAAACAGAAAAAGAAGCAAAATACCCAGTGTCAAAAATAATCATATTGGGGCTGGGGATATAGCTCAGTTGGTAGAGTGCTTGCCTTGCATGCACAAGGCCCTGGGTTCAATCCCCAGCACCACATACACAAAAAATAATAATCATATTGATAAGTAAAAGGTTTCCCAAAGAACAGAAAGATAGCAAGCAAATATACTTTAATTTTTTTTTTTTTTTTTTTTTTTTTTTTTGGAAACAGGGTTTGAACTCAAGGGCACTTGACCTTTGAGCCATATCCCCAGTCCTATTTTTTTTTTTCTTATTTATAGACAGGGTCTCACTGAGTTGCTTAGGGCCTCTCTAAGTTGCTGAGTGTGGCTTTGAACTCGCAATCCTCCTGCCTCAGCCTCCTGAGTCGCTGGGATTACAGGCGTGCTTTAATTCTTGAAGAGAGATTAAAGACTTTCAGAGAGACTGAAAGACTTGATTTCAATTTGTGTAAGTGTGCCTATTTGTACAAAGACTGTTCTTTTTATTCTCACCTGCCTTCTCTTTCTCTGATCTTTCTGATCCTCACAACATACTACAGCTTAAAGGAAAGGGAGTTTTAGTATGAGAAACATTAAAATTTGTGATTCAGCTTTCGTTCTTTTTAAAAATTTTTTTGGGGGCCGGACGCGGTGTCGCACACCTGTAATCCCAGCACTTGGGAGGCTGAGGCAGGAAGATTGCGAGTTCAAAGCCAAACTCAGCAACTTAGCGGGACCTTAAGCAACTCAGTGAGACCCTGTCTCTAAATCAAATACAAAATAGGGCTGGGGATGTGGCTCAGTGGTGGAGTGCCCCTGGGTTCAATCCCCAGTACAAAAAAAAAAAGAAAAAAAATTTTTTTTTTTGGTTGTCAGTGGACCTTTATCTCATTTACTTATTTATACATGGTGCTGAGATTTGTTTTTCTTTTTTCTTTCTTTTTTTTTTTTGGAACCAGGTATTGAACTCAGGGACACTAGGTCACTGAGCCACATCCCCAGCCCTATTTTGTATTTTAGAGACAGGGTCTCACTGAGTTGCTTAGGGCCTCGCTAAGTTGCTGAGGCTGGCTTTGAACTTGCGATCCTCCTGACTCAGCCTCCCTCCCAAGTCGCTTGGATTACAGACGTGCGCCACCATGCTTGGCTGGTGCTGAGATTTGAACACAGTGCCTCACACATGCTAGGCAAGCATTCTACCACTGAGCCACAGCTCCAGTCCCTCAGCTTTTATTCTTAAAAGAACTAGGCTTGGTAAGCATAAGGAAACATGAATTCAAGAAATAAGCAAGAACACAGAATCTAAAAAGAAAACATATTAATACATTGCTTTTTCAAAGGTCAACATGTATTAACCAATTGTTATAACTGTGGAAACTATATGATTTGTACAAAATAGGAAACACTGATTTTCCATCTCGATAAAACTACAATAATTTTCTGACTTTAAGTATCTTCTACCATCACTGATAGATTCTTATCTGAAAATGATTGAAAAATAGGGATGTGATTCGAAGTTTTCCGAAAGTTTTATACCACGCAAATACATTGAACACATTTTACTTTATGGAAATAGAAATATCATACACATAAAATACATATGTTCTTGTGATTCACTCTTAGTATATGAGCTAGTGCTAGAATAAATATAAAAATATGGGAAAGGGACATAACATCCCAAAGTCCTTTCATATCACAGCATTTTTTAAAAATCCAAAGATACATTTTTTATACTTGTGTATTTCACAGAATATTATGAAAAGAGATATGTGTTACCTCCACTTCAACCTCTTTATTTTCATTTCATTTCTCTTCTTTGGTGCCATCAATTGAATCCAGGGGCACTTGACTACTGAGCAACATCTGCAGCCCTTTTTATTCATTTATCTTAAGTAAGGGTCTCACTAAGTTCCTGAGGTTGCCCTTGAACTTGCAATCCTCCAGAGTAGCTAAGATTACAGGAGTGCACCACCACACTCGTCTAAACTTTTTTTTTTTTTATGAATGAGAACATCATAAAGATTATGATTTGCCCAACTAGCTTGTTGTTGTCAAAAAGCTTGTAATTTTCATGCTCAGGCTGGGATATAGTTTGGTCATAGAGTGCTTGCCTAGCATGCACAGGGCTATAGGGGTGGTCGAAAGGCATGCACCTCTGACTTCTTTTTTTAAAATCTAGTGCTTATTCCTTTAATCTTTGCTTTCATGGAAGGCAATAGAGTAGACACTCTGGAGTCTAAGTACTTGATTTCAAATGCTGAGTCACCACCTAACAAGCCACATAATCTTGCTACTTAATCTTTCTGGGTTTCATCTATAAAGTGCAGAAACTAATAGTACCTACTTCATAGGACTGTGTAAAAATAGACTAGGATGTTATGTATAAGCTTAATACAGTGTTCAGTACATAAACATCCAATAAACATTAACTACTTAGTGTAAATAAAGTTTTAAAATGACAACATGATGGGCAGGATTATGACTTAAAATATGTAGAACAGGGTCAAAGAAGTTGAATTTGAGTGAGGAAGCAGGAAAAAGAGAAAAGGGCAGGGGTCAATAAGGAAAGCATGAGTCAGGAAACAAACTAGGACTTAGTTAGAGCAAGATAACCAGCAGAAACTGGATGACAGGAGAATTTTAAATAAATAATGGATCAAAATCTCTGTAGATTTTGGAGTAAGGTGGAATTGTGGAATGTGGAGAATTGTGGTTCTTAGAGTTTTAGTTGAAATAGGCTTCAAGACCATCTTCCCCTGAGCCAAGGTTAAAGAGAGGGAGAGCCTCATATATTTATTTGCCTCGGGCAACTGAAGAAAAGAGGTGAAATCCAAAGTGTGGATAGAAATAGCAAGGGATTAAGAAGATGTATCAGGCTTCTTTTGGGTAAAAGCAAGAAGCAAGAGAGACCGACAGGTGCAGGGAAAAAAAAGAGACTGTGACAGTAAACACAGAGGATCATGAAACACTCTAAGGAAAATATTCCTATAACCAGTTATAAAATTTGAAAAGGCTAATTTTTTTCTCTTGCGGCACTGGGGATTGACCCCACGGCTACATACATTCTAAGCAAGTGCTCTACCACTGAGCAATATCCCTAGCCCCTGAAATTGAGTCTTTATAATCTTAAAAACCTAGCTTAAGTAGGCTGTAAGATGTGATTTATGACTTGCCACTAAACAGTTAAAGGCTAGAAAGTTTGGTCCCAGAGTCAGAGCCCAAACAATTTTAGGTAGTAGCTGCTGGCACATCCATTAACCATTGGTAACACAAAGATATCTTTGTCCATATGTTTATGGCCTGGTTTGACTTTGTTAATGGTATTTTGTCACCAGTTATTCTATGGAGATTTGTTCAAAGTTACCAAAACAATGGTAACATACATACATGCTCCACAGACCCATCTTGAACCTTTCTTCTGAGATGACAGTGCATAATTTCTCTTAAACAGCCTGGAATATTGGAAATTATTGACAGGGTTTAAAGCTGCAAGGAACTTTGGAAGCCACTAATTTTATAAAAGGAAAAATCGAAGCTCAGTGAAGTAAACTGACTTGTCTGTTTTCAAAGTGACCAGTAGCAGAGCTGGCATCAGATTTTCATTCATGTAATTTCTAGTGCAATGGCCTTTCCAATGTCATAAATTACTAACTTTCAGAAAACTTTTGGAAAATTCAGTCCAGGGGGTCCTAAATAACTGCTCAGGAACTGGTGCTGGGTTGGATATAAAAATTAGTAGTGTTTCTTTTTTATTTTTTATTTATTTTTTTTGGAACCAGGGATTGAGCTCAGGAACACTCGGCCACTGAGCCACATCCCCAGCCCTATTTTTTTTATTTGTTTGGTTTTTTTGTTTTTTGGTACTGGGGATTGAACCCAGGGGCACTCCACCACTGAGCCACATCCCCAGCCCTATTTTGTATTTTATTTAGAGACAGGGTCTCATTGAGTTGCTTAGGGCCTCACTAAGTTGCTGAGGCTGGCTTTGAATCACGATCCTCCTGACTCAGCCTCCCAAGTCGCTGGGATTACAGGCGTGCGCCACCATGCCCGGCAGTAGTGTTTCTTAAAGGTATATATCTTGGGCTCCATCTCTAAAGATTCTGATTAAGTATGGTCAAAACATGGATTCTGAGCCGGGCATGGTGGCGCACACCCTTAATCCAAGCGATTTGGGAGGCTGAGTCAGGAGGATCGCGAGTTCAAAGCCAGCCTCAGCAATTTAGCGAGGCCCTTAGCAACTCAGACCCTGTCTCTAAATAAAATACAAAATAGGGCTGGGGATGTGGCTCAGTGGCCGAGTGTCCCTGAGTTCAATCCCTGGTTCAAAAAAAAAAGAAAAGAAAAAAAAAACATGGATTCTGTATTGTTAGGAATTATTCAGTTATACCTGTAATCCCAGTGACTTGGGAGGCTGAGGTAGGAGGATCATAAGTTCAAAGCCAGCCTCCAAAACTTAACAAGACCCTGTGTGAAAATAAAAATAAAAAAGGGCTGACATATCTCAGTGGTAGAACACCCATGGATTAAATTCCAATGCCATAAATCAATCAATCAAATTACAATTACCCAGTTAATTCTCTTGATCGGCCATGCTTACTGCATTAGTCAGATTTCTGTTACTGTAACAAATGCCTGAGATAATCAACTTTAAAGGACAGATGTATTTTGGCTCATGGTTTTAGAGGTTTCAATCCATGGTTAGTTGACTTTGTTGCTTTTGGGCTTGTGGCAAGGCAGAACATCCTGGAAGGGAGCACATGGTAAAGCAAAGCTGCCACCCACTGCTGGACAGCAAAGAGATGGACAGGAAGAACCACAGTCCCAATATCCCCTTCAAGAGCACTCCCTTAATGACTTAACTTCCTTCTACCAGACCCTACCTCCAAAAGGTTCTACCACCTCCCACCGGCACCATAGTCTAGGGCCAAGCCTTCAACACAGGACTTCAGAGGACTTTCAAGATCCAAGCTGTAGCTGTGCACAGTGGCACATGGAAGGCTGAGGCAGGAGGACAGCAAGTTTGAGACCAGCCTCAGTAATTTAGCAAGGTCCTATCTCAAAATAAAAAAATAAAAAGGAGTAGAGATGTAGCTCAGTAGTAAAGTGTCCCTGGATTCAATCCGCAGTAATCCCCTGCCCCCCAAAAAATCCAAGCTATAGTACCTAGGAAGTCTTGTCTGGGTCAGTTTTTTTTTTTTTTTTTTGGAACCAGGGATTGAACTCAGGGACACTTGGCCACTGAGCCGCATCCCCAGCCCTATTTTGTATTTTATTTAGAGACAGGGTCTCACTGAGTTGCTTAGGGTCTTGCTAAGTTGCGGAGGCTGGCTTTGAACTCATGATCCTCCTGACTCAGCCTCCCAAGTCGCTTGGATTACAGGCGTGCGCCATCACGCCCGGCTGGGTCAGTTTTTGATCAGATGTATCAGTATCATTAATAACATCCTTCTTCTACTTGAATACCTCCAATATAAAATCTATTATATAGACAAGTCCTTGACAAATGTTTTCTCTGATATGTGAAACCTAACTCACAATAAGAATGGTGGTGGTAGTAGAAGTTCAGAGGAATAGATAAAGGGGAATGAAGGGAAGAGTTAGGAAATGGGGAAAGGAAAGACAGTGGAATGAGTCTGACATAACTGTTCTATGTACATATATGAATATAACACAGTGAATCTCACCATATGTATATCCACAAGAATTTAATTTTATAAATAACTATGGGTAAATGGCAGAAAGATCAATAGAGGGAAGGGAATGGGTGGGGGTGAAGGGGAGGGGAAGGAAAGGTACTAGGGACTGAATTAGAACAAGATATATTCTATGCTTTTATAATTATTTCAAAATGGATTCCTCTGTCATGTATAATTTAAAAGAACCAATTAAAAATAATCAAGTCCTTGATAGCATGATACCTAAACAGAGGAGGGTGAGGATGGGGTTTATGCTCTAATTTAGGCTAAGAAACAGGATTTCTTCATGTCTTAAGAATCGAATGGGCTGGGGTTGTGGCTCAGTGGCAGAAGGCTTGTCTAGCACATGTGAGGTACTGGATTCGATCCTCAGCAACACATAAGAATAAATAAATCAATAATGAAAGTATTGTGCCCATCTACAATTAAAAAACCTTTTTTTAAAAAAAAGAATCAACTTGACATAGCTGTCAGTATGTCAGTTTTCAGGTATTTGGGGCTGTATTAATGGAAATACAGAAAAAGTAGATCTGTTCAGTTCAATGGTTGAGGCAGCTAAACTTGACTGTTAAGTATCACTAGATCATTAAGATTAGATCATTTTTAATGGTAATTAGAGCATTAGTTTGGTCATTAGATCATACTTGTTTATATTAAGTATCATTAAAAGTATCTTTAGATATTTTTCCATAAATTAAGACTGTCCAGAATCAGCTGAGTTCATACTCTTGGCATTTATTAAGGTTTCATGATCAAATATATTACTGTTTGTATTATTCTGAGGCTAGCCATGTAGAGAACAAGCTTGGGGGGCGCGCGCACACACACACACACACACACACACACCTAGATTTTCCAATCAAACAGTAGGTGAGCGGTTTCCTCTTTCTCTCCACCTGTGAGTGAATAAGGATACATGTTACTATTACCACTGCTAGAGGCAGCCATCATGTGACCAAAAGGGAAGACACTTGAGAAAGACTGAGGAGGGGAGAGCTGAGAGAACAGCATAGAAACAGTCAGAGCCAGGTTGTAGACACCCTAACTGCTGCACTTTGTTTTATGAGATTATACAATTCCATATTGTTTTAGGCAGTATGATTTAAGCCGGCATCATTATATACAGCCAAATATCCTATCCATGCATAAAAAATTATGGGGGGTGGGTAGAAAGGGTTGGGCAGGGATATATAGAACTCTCTGTACCGTTTTCTTAATTTTCCTGTGAACCTAAAACTGTTCTAAAAAATATTACATATTTATTGTGAGGTTAAGCCCAACAAAAACTTTGTTGTTAAAGGAACATAACATGACCAGTCCTAAATCCTAAAATCATGGCAAAATTTCATTTGATAATCAATAAAAATATGACCTGGAGTCTTTGGGTCCTTGATTTTATCACTGAGACTTCATTCACATGGTTTTATTATGTATTTATATTTATTTTTGCAGTGCAGGGCATTGAACCTGGGGGCTCACACATGCTTTACCACTGAGCTACGCCCCATCCATAATCTCTAATCTCCTATTGAGGAACACATACTGAGAAAAGCTTCCTAACCCCATTCAGGGGTTAGTATACATTAGTATACACTTAACAATAGATAGTGGAACTGCACTGAAGACTTATTAAGCACATGCAAAAACTAAAAGATGAGCCTATTAAGGTACAAAGTGAAACTAGGAGACTATAACGTGGAGGAAGCAATAGGAAAAAGTTACAAGAAGGAAAGAATACCCAGCCATCCAAGAGCTGCTGGAAGATCTCTTGGAATTTAAGATGCAGATAAGTACACAAGACAGTCACACACTATAAAGCAACATAAATGTCATGTGAGGTCAAAGATTGCACATTCTAATTTCTTCCAACACAAACTGAAGTCTATGGACTTGCAAAAGATGCATCACCTCAGAACTATTAGAAGCACAGAAACTCAGAACTCACCCAGAATCTACTGAGTCAGTATTTTGCATTTTAACTAACTAATGAAGGCTGGCATTTTAGGAATTTAACCTAGTAGTATGCAATATAAAATGGAGAGAAAAGTCTGGTAGTAAGGGGATAAGCTTGATTTCTTTTTACTATTTTCCTCTTCCATTTAATTAAAAAATATTTTGTGTGTGGGGATACTGGGGATTAAACCCAGGGGCACTTAACAACTGAGCCACATCCCAGTCCTGTTATTTTTTATTTTGAGACAGGATCTCACTAAGTTGCTTAGGGCCTTGCTAAATTACTGAGGCTGGCCTCAAATTTGTGATCCTCCTTCCTCAGCTTCCTGAGTTGCTAGAATTACAGGCCTGGCTTTTCATTGAAATTTTATTATACATATATGTTCATATGCACACATATAATTGTTCATATGCATATAATTCATTTTCATCTTTAAAAAATTATATATTCAATTTTTACCTGTAAAATTTATATATGTATATATAAAATTTGCTTTGTGTGAGTGTGTATACATGTGTATGTGTGTGTGTGTGTGTGTGTGTGTTTTATGTAAGTCTACATGTATATCATTCTTTTTTCACCTAGAGGTATTTTTTATTTGTTCTTTTAGTTATTTATGACAGTAGAATTTTTTTTTTTTTTTGACTTTTGGTTTTTAGTACCGGGGATTAAACTCAGGGGCACTCAACCATTTAGCCACATCCCAGCCCTATTTTGTATTTTATTTAGAGACAGGGTCTTGTGAGTTCCTTATCTCTTGCTTTTGCTGAGGCTGGCTTTGAACTCATGATTCTCTGTCTCAGCCTCCCAAGCTGCTGGGATTACAGGCATGGGCCACTGCACCCAGTCAGTAGAATGTATTTGGGTATATGATACATACGTGGATTATAACTTCCCATTCTTGTGGTTGTACATGATGTGGAGTTATACTGGTCATGTATTTATATGTGAACAAAGGAAAGTTACGTTCAATTCATTCAAATATCTTTCCCATTCCCATTTCCCCATTCCTTCTCCCCATTCGACCCTGTCCAATCTGGTGAACCTACTCTCCTTCCTCCCACCCCCTATTGTGGGTCAGTATCCCCATATCAGAGAGAACATTTGGCCTTTCATTTATTTGGGATTGGCTTATTTCACTTAGCATGATAGTCTCCAGTTCTATACATTTACTGGCAAATGCCATAATTTCATTCTTCTTTATGAATGAATAATATTCCATTGTGTACACACACCACATTTTTTTTATCCATTCATCTATTGAAGGGTGTCTAGGTTGGTTCCATAGCTTAACTATTGTGAATTGAGCTGCTATGAACATTGACGTGGCACTGTCTCACCTAGAGGTATTTAACGTAGTAGTATGCACTAGGTACTGGGAATGAACCTAGGGGTGGTCTACCACTGAGCTGTATCTCCAGACCTTTTCATTTTTTATTTTTTTAATATAATTTCTTTAGTTTTAAGTAGACACAATACCTTTATTTTATTTTATTTATTTTTTGGAACCGGGGGCTGAACTCAAGGGCACTTGGCCACTGAGCCACATCCCCAGCCCTATTTTGTCTTTTATTTAGAGACAGGGTCTCACTGAGTTGCTTCGGGCCTCACTAAGTTGCTAAGGCTGGCTTTGAACTCGCGATCCTCCTGACTCAGCCTCCCAAGTCGCTGAGATTACAGGCGTGCGCCACCGCGCCTGGCTCCAATCTTTTTGTTTTTTAACAGCTTAATGTTATTCCATTGACTGAATAAACAATTATTTTTCAGTCTCCTATGATAGATATTTAAGCTATATACAGAATACTTTAACAATCTGCAAATGACTGCATATTAAATCATGTATGAGCATATTCGTAGAATTAAAATCCTAGAAACTGAATTACTGAGTCAAAAAGAGTGAGTACATTTTAAACATTTCAATTTTTATTTCCAAATTCTCCTCCACAGAGGTGGTACAAATTTCTATTCCCCACTCCAAGATTGTGTTATCAAAAATTTTAGCATTTGTCTGATAGCTGAAAAATGGCAACAGTGTTTATGAGTTTGAGCCTCTTTTAATGTATTCAGGAACCATTTAAATTTCATCTGCAATTACATAGATTGTCTTTTCGCTTTCATGATGGTACTGTTTGCAGCACACACGTTAATTTTAATGGAGTCCAATTTATTCTTATGCCCCTCATGATGCTGCAATCATGTCTAAGAAACTTGTTTAACTCTGGTGACAAAATTTGATATCTGTATTTTCTTCTAAGAGTTTTATAGTTTTATTTCTTACATTTAGATGACTCAATGACTCATTCTGAGTAAATTTTATTTAGATATGGGTCTATTTCAGGGTGTCAGTTCTATTCTGTTAATCTATTATTAATCTTTATGGTTATTCTTCAGTTTTTGTTTTTTTTTTTTTTTTTGTGGTGCTGGGCATCAAACTCAGGGCCTCACACATGGTAGGCAAGTGCTATACCAGTGAGTATCCTCAGCACCACAACACTGTCTTAATTGCTGTAGTTTTGTGGTAAGTTTTGAAATTAGGAGACTGGAGTCATGGCTCAGTGGTAGAGTCCTTGCCTAGCGTGTATGGGGCACTGGGTTTGATCCTCATATTTAAAAATTTTTTTAAAGTTCTGAAATTAGGAACTATAAATCCTCCAATTTTTTAATTTAATTATTTATTACCGCACTGGTGATTGAACTCAGGGCCTAAAACATGCTAGGCAAGCACTGAGCTATATCCCTAGTCCCTTCTTTTTATTTTTTATTTTTTTGAAATGTGCATCACTGAGCTTCCCAGACTGGCCCTGAATTTGCAATCCTCCTGCCTCAGCCTCCTGACTAGCTGTGTTTACAGTTGTGCCCCCACCCCCACATCCCCTTACAGGGGATTGAACCCAGGGGTGCTCTATCACTGCACTATTCAAGTATGCACTTATTTTGTTAAATTTACATCAAAGTATTTTATTCTTTTTGATGCTATTGTAGATAGAATTATCTTAACTTCATTTTTGGAATGTTCATTTTAGAAATAAAGTTGAGAGCCTGAGAGTATAGCTCTTTTCTTGCAGGTTCTAAAGGCCCTTGGTTAAATTCCCAGCACTGAAAAATAAAGAAAAAAAAATACGACTGATTTTTTTGTGTAGTGATTTTATATCCTATGATCTTACAGAACTCATTTATTAGTTTGATGAATTTTACATATGAATATGCCCATATAATCACCAGCAAGGTAACATTATAATCATTTCTGATATCACCATCATTACCATACCACCCAAAGGTTATTACTGTTTTTCCTTCTATCACCTTTGATTCATTTTGCTTTTTCTCTAACTTCATATAATGCAATAGAACATGTACCTGTCTTCCTTTGCCCAACATGTCTGTGAAATTCATTCATGTTGTTGCATGTATCATAGTGCTTTTTTTTTTTGTACTGAGGATTGAACCCAGGAGCCTCATTCCCAATCCTTTTTATTTTTTATTTTATTTATTTATTTATTTATTTATTTATTTTGGAACCAGGGACTGAACTCAGGGACACTCGGCCACTGAGCCACATCTCCAGCCCTATTTTGTATTTTATTTAGAGACAGGGTCCCATTGAGTTGCTTAGGGCCTCACTAAATTGCTGAGGCTGGCTTTGAACTCGCAATCCTCCTGCCTCAGCCTCCCGAGCCACTGGGATTACAGGTGTTTGCCACCACACCCGGCTTTATTTTTTATTTTGAGAGAGGTTCTTACTAAGTTGCTGAGGGTCTTGCTAAGTTGCTAAGACTGGCCTCAAACTTACATCTTGAACTCCTTCTATCTAGTCACAACATATCTAGTCACAGATTACAGACGGACATCACCATGCACAGCATGTATTGTGGGTTTTAATTTTTAAAATGAGCATACAGTAGTGACACAGCCACATCAATGTTTATAGCGGTGTAACTCACAATAGCCAAGATATGGAACTAGCCCAGGTGCCCTTCAATCAATTCATATGGATTAAGAAAATGTATATAAACACAATGGACTTTTACTCAACCGTAAAGAAGAATGAGCCAGGCATGCTGGTACAAGCCTGTAATTCCAGCGGCTCAGGAGGCTGAGGCAGGAGGATTGCAAGTTCAGCCTCACCAGCAAGGCCCTAAGCAACTCATCAAGATCCTGTCTTTAAATATTTAAAAGGGCTGTGGATGTGGCTCAGTGGTTAAGCACGCCTCAGTTCAATGCCTAGTACCAAAAAAAAAAAAAAAAAAAGGCAGAATGAAATTATGACATTTATCAGTAAATGGATGAAAATGGAGAACATCATGCTAAGTGAAATAGACCAGATCCAGAAAATCAAAGGCCAAATGTTTTCTCTCATATGCAGAAGCTAGAGCAAAGAAAAGGGGGGAAAGGGAAGGGGGATCTGATACAAGGATGGAGGAAAGGATGAGGAGACTGATAGGGAGGAAAGGGGGAGAAAACAAATTTGACAAAATTATGCTATGTGCGTGTATAAATACACCACAGTGAATTCCACCTTTATATCTGTAAAGCACCAATTAAAAATAAATAAATAAATAAATAAATAAATAAGGCCAGTAAGGTAGGGGAAAGGGAATGTGGGAGGGATAAGGGGAGGGAAAGAGGAGGCATGGGGGACTGAAATGGAGCCAATTAAATTTCATGAATACATGATTATGTTAAAATGAACCCAACTATCATGTACAACTATAATGCACTAATAAAAGCATAAAAAGAGAATCTCTTTCATATTTACCAACTCTAAGCATCTTTTTCTCTACCTCTGAGAGTAAATTGGGTATTCTATATATCATGTGCCTTATTTAAAATCCTCAAACCTCAAAAAAGTTATTTGGCTTGTAAGTCTTATTGTCTTTTCCCCCCACTACATAGTGAACTTCTTTTTCTTTCTGGTACTACTGGAGAGGTGCTTTGCCACTGAGCTACATCCTGAGCCCTTTTAATTTTTATTTGGAGATAGAGCCTCACTAAACTTCTGAGGTTGGCCTCAAATTTGTGATCTGCCTCCCTCAGTTTCCTAAGTAGCAGGGATTACAGAATGCACCACACCCAACAGTGAACTATTTATGTGTGTGTGTGTGTGTGTGTGTGTGTGTGTGTGAGTATTTTTTGTGGTACTGGGAATTCAAGCCAGAGCCTCAAACATGCTAGGCAAGCACTTTACTACTAAACCACATCCCCAATCCCCAGCCCTTGCAAACTACATTTTACTATTCAATAAATCTTTGTTAACACTTTGATGTATGGATGATGCATGGGAACATGGGTTTGTTTTTCTTTTTTTTTTTGGAACCAGGGATTGAACTCAGGGACACTCGGCCACTGAGCCACATCCCCAGCCCTATTTTGTATTTTATTTAGAGACAGGGTCTCACTGAGTTGCTAGGGGCCTCGCTAAACTGCTGAGGCTGGCTTTGAACTCGCGATCCCCCTGACTCAGCCTCCCAAGTCGCTTGGATTACAGGTGTGCGCCACCACGCCCGGCTGGGAACATGGGTTTGAATACAAGAAAATGAAGAAAAAAAAAAAAAGAAAATGAAGGTTACAGGTTTCCAAAGCAGTCAAATATTTGATGTCTCCATGGTTTTAGGTAAAATTATAAAGGAAGTGGAATCTGCATCAATCTCCCTCATCTCTTTCTACATTTTCAGTATATCCACCTTCCAAGGGAATCAGCCTGCTTGAAAGTTCACAGAATTCTCACCCCACCTGGATTTTTCCCTTTGTAGTTTCTTCTTCCTTCTGCTCTCTCAACTATCAAAGCATCCACTTAAGTAGAATTTGGCTACATCATTATCTGATTGATTTAAACTAATCTAAGGTATGGCTATAATTTTAACTAACTACACACTCAGAAAACCTATACTTTAAAATCATTGTCTTTTTAAAACATTTTATTTATTTGTTTTTATTTATTTTGATTCATTGTACACTAATGGAGTACAACTGCTGTTTCTCTGGTTGTGTACCAGTGCTGGGGATTGAACCCAGGGCCTTGTGCTTGCAAGGCAAGCACTCTACCAACTGTGCTATATCCCCAGCCCTAAAATTGCTGTCTTTTAATTAACAAAAATGTCTTTCAATATTTCCTGCCCTGTCTGTCCTCCTCTCTCCCCTCGTTTCTTACCTTATGTTTCAGAAAGTTCAGAGTGGAATAACATGGTGAACTACTCTTTCCATACCTTTCCCACTCAAGAAAGTCCACTAGCTTCAGTTTCAAAGGTCACAGTTCTTTTTGTGAAATCATTTAAGACTTCATGGAGACTCCCTGAGTTTAGATGGTACGTTGGCTCGGAGAATCTGGGTCCTTTCTCCTTTGTCTTTTTCTTTCCAGTTCTTGCAAATAACTTTTAAGAAGTGGATATTGCCTACATTTTTTCTTTTTAAACTAGTGATTGAACCTCAGGGTACTCTTACTGCTGAGCTACATTCCTGGCCTTTTTTATTTTTTATTTTATTTTATTTTTTTCTTTAAGACCTCACTAATTTGCTGAGGCTGGTCTCAAACTTGTGATCCTCCTATCTGAGTCTCCCACTGGTATTAAAGGTATATGCCACTGAATGAGCTTGCCTACTTTTTAAAATGAGATATCTAAATAAGAAAGAAAAGCAACTTGCCAGTAGTAGACTTGGAAAAGAGAACTGAATTAATTACTCTGAAACTAAGTTACTACTAAAATAATCTGGAGTTGTATGGACCAACAGGAAAAACTTCTTTATTGTTCACCATTTATGGCCATGAAAAGTTAGTTGCAGAAGGAATAGCATAGTCTAGTTGTTCAACAAAAGCTCTTAGGCCCAGGAAAGTTAACTATTTGCCAAAAATCAGCCTAACTAATTAAGGGAGTGGAGACCAAAAATGAGAGTATGGAATTTCCAAACTGAATGCTCTTTCCATTTTGCTGACATGTCCCCTGGTGTGGTCATGGAAATCTGATGGCCTGGGCATCCACTGATAGCCAGCATTTCCCAAGTTATGGTGCACAACGCTAACATGGGAACTTCCTTTAATAAGCATTTGTAGCACTTTGTGATTCTCAAGTCATGGTACCTTTGACCTAAACCATACAAATGACTTTCTTTCATCTAAAATATTGACTTATTCAGTGAGTGAAGCAGAATCTGAGGAGATTGTACCAGAGACATTGTCATCTCAGAATTACTTCTGGTACTCCTCTACTCCCATGCAGATCCACAAAATATCTTCACCCCTGAAGGGAAACCCTTCTGCAAGTCCTTTTATTTTAAATCTGCTTGTATTCTACTACCTTATATATAAGATAAATTCTTTTGTCTAGTTACCATCATTTTTCTCAGCTGAATCTCTGATCTCACCATCCTTGCCTTTGGTCATTTTTTTCATTACTCTGAAGCCTATTGCTTGACTCACCATTAATCACATTTCTATTGTTGCCTCTGCCTCAGGTCCAGACTCTATTATACCAGTAGGTTCTGTCTCTGTAGCTAACCTAGCCTGAGCCATTAACCCAATCCTTATTCCTGACTCATTCCTTGTCTCTGACTCTATTTGGGTCCCTATGTCTGATTGATTTCTTGGTTGTACAACTGTTTGTGAAGGCATTTCTGATACTTGATGCATCGGGGAGAAGCATCTACATTTGTCTTAGTTAAATTCAATCTCAATGTGGCCATATGTCTTATTCTTGTCTTTGTAATAGGGGTCACAAGAAGATTTTGTTCTGAAAGAGCAATCTGAAAAATTATGTGATTGAGTCCAGAGAGGAACCCTAGAGAAAACGAAAAGGTCAATATTAGCATTGTAGAGTAGTAATAGATAAAATCTCAAGACAGCAAACACCTCTGAGCAGTACAGCTGGGTTAATTATAATGGAATTTGATTAACAATATTTTTCTGACTATCTTTCTCATCATCTTAGGAGCCTGAGATTCCAAACACTTATCCCAGCTTTTCTATAGAACAATGATGTCCAGCAGGACATGCAAGTCAATGCATTGGGATACAAGAATAATACAGCATGCTTTGTTTTGTTTTTTATTAATTTTTTTCTGGTGCTGGGGATTGAACACAGGGCCTTGTGCTCACAAGGCAAGCACTCTACCAGCTGAGCTATATCCCTAGCCCTGTTTTGTTTTTGTTTTTTGATGCTGATGATCAACCCCCAGGCCTTGTGCATGCTAGGCAAACACTCTACCAATGAACCATATCCCCACAAATCGTATGTTAAATTCTATTTTTGAGTATGTTTTATAATGTGATGAATATACATATTGATATAATTAATGTGAACATTTTATAAATCATTTTGGCACGCTTGCTAAAAAGTGTTTTACTAATAGGTACATGACAAAATGGTTTAGAGAACAGTGTTGTAGTGAATTAATGAATAAAAGTAAACATGGGCTTGGGGTTAGGGATACAGCTCAGTTGGTAGAGTGCTTGCCTTGCATGCATTAGGCCTTGGGTTCAAACCCCAGCACTATGCATGTGCGTGCACGCGCGCGCACACACACAAAAGTAAACACGGGCTTAGAAGGATTAAAAGAAGTGTAATGAAGGCAGAACTCTGATGTTGTTGCTCTGTCTTATATTGGTAATATTACAAAAGAAGATAATGTTGAGACTTTCTTTTGTAGGTTGATTGAGGAGTTTACATGAGTTTTTCTCACAAAGATGGAGAGGTTATTCGCTATGGAAAAAGGAGGGGAGACTTTAAGAACCACCTTCTGAAAGGACAGAAGTGTGAATATCTCAGTTATGTCTTTGCTTCCTCCTCTACTTACTGAATCCTGCTCTTGTCTGTACAGATAACATTATAGAAAAAATAGATAAGGTTATAGGAAAAAGAGAAACACTTGTTACTAAAGATTGCTCACTGACATGGAAATGATTCTTAATACTGAGCCCTTCCAAATTGTGAGGTTCAGGTCTGGGGGCATATCTCAATGGTAGAGCTCTTGCCTATCATGTGCAAGACTCTGGGTGCAGTCTCCAAAATTGTGTATGTACATATACAAATCGTGAGCTTCTAATATACTAAACAAATAACTGAAATAAATAAGAGAAAAGCAAGCATGTACAACTGCTTTTTCTATGCCTTCACTAACAGGAACATTAACTCACCAGCTATTATATAGAAGACAGTGCTCCACCAATTGAAACAGTAGACAAATAGGAAATGGGGCTCCAGGACATTCCTACTATACAATTTCACTTGCATCAGGAACAAAATGAGGCAGAGGAGTAAGCCTGGGATCAGAATGAAAGCTATCATTGCCCATCATAACTTCCTACCACCCCTCCCATCCTACACTCCTCTCTCTCTTTGCATTTATTGTCAACCTCATCCATCTCCATTATGCAATGGAGGAAAGACCTACTTGGCATACTTGGCAATTAGCCAAGATGGGAGAATGAAGGGCTTCTACCTTGCTGGAATCAGGATGTTAAGATGGAGCCTATATGTAAAACAGATAGATAGCTACCTGCTATCTAGCTAGATAGCAGGTAGCTATCTATCTACATGGTGAGATTCTGGTTACCAGGAGAGCTCCAATCTGTATCTCCCCACTAGTTCATCAGAAAGCAATTCTTAGAGATGTTTCCATTGGATTAGGTGTAATTCTTTCCAGGAACCTTTCTTTAAAAGACAATAGCTTTGAAAAAAGTGGAAGTTTATCAAAAAGCTTTCCTCCCTTTGGGAAGGATATCACAGGACAAAGGTCATATGTTGGCAGTGTTCACATGAGGCTGAGGACTCTTGGTGAAGGAAGGAGAAATGACACAGGAAGGGGAGTGTAAACTGAAAAGGGAGCCAAACTGCAGCCATGACAGGCTGCATTTAGGGCATAAAAGATTCCAGACCTAGATTTCTATTTCCTGGAGCCCAGACAGCCGATTCCAGGAAGGCCACTAGAACAGGAGCATACCACGTAAATCATTGACCTTTGGCAAACAACCAATCGGGAGCTGACAAGCCAATGTCTAAGATTCCAAACCATATGTGTCAATATGTTAAGACCTGGGTACCCTAAGCCAATGGAAACATGTCAAACCATATATGTTGAAAGATCAGCCAATAGTGTACCTTGTTTTGTTCAAATTTCCCGCTCTACTGTGGAGCTCATAAAAATCCTGCTGAACCGAGACTCGGGGCTCTCAGCTAGTACCTGCTGCATCAGTGAATGCTGGGAGTCCAAGCTGGAGCTTGCAATAAAGGCCCTCTTGCTTTTGATCGGAGATGGCTCCCTGGTTGTCTTTGGGGATTCGCAATCTGGGCACAACAATACCAGGACTTCAGGGCAAACTTTCTCAACTTCATCACTTTGTACCTGAGATAAAACAAAAGATGGATATGCCCAGATCTATGCAGGTTTTGTGTCCTGGCCTTTTGGTTGAAGAGATAATGAGGCAGATAATAATAATGAGGGTGATGAAGACAGAGATGAGGGAGAAGGCCCTGGAGAATTGGAGGTAGTCTGCTAAGGGAAGAGGAAAAAAAGAGACTTGGCTGAAGCAGAGGTGATCTTCCCTTAAAGAAGCCTAGAAACAATTTAAGGACTGGAGTGGGGGGCTGAGGAGGATGGAATCAATGCTTGTCTTACATGTGATGGACTCAGAGCAAGTAGCCACCAACTGGGCAGCTCCATAGGCATCAATAAGGACCCCATTCTCACCTTTTTATTGACTTTTGGAGTTCCTTGAACATGGAAGGAAATATTTTATTCCATGACAAGAGAAAAGTTGAAATTGTAACTATAATCTTGGAAAGTAATAAGGCATAATGTGAGTTAATTCTTCCTACCATCCTTTTCTCTTACAGTACTAGGGATTGAACCCAGGGATACTCTACCAATAAGCTACATACCCAATCCATTTTATTTTATTTTTTATTTTTTTATTTTTATTTTTTGCAGTGCTGGGGATTGAACCCAGGGCCTTGTGCTTGAGAAGCAGGCACTCTAGCATCTGAGCTATATCCCCAGCCCTTTATTTTTTATTTTGAGACAGGTTCTCCCTAAGTCACCAAGGCTGGCCTCCAACTTGTGATCCTTTTGCCTCAATCTCTGGAATACCTGGCACCACACCCACTCCTACCCTTCCATATTAAGGTGTAAATGACTAAGATTTTTTTTCTAAGAGACGTTATAAATGAAAAGATAAGGAAAAACTCAAGGTCATTAGGCACTGGATTCCTATAATTCAGGGACTGTGTTTTTTAAGTTATGGGGGGGGGTCTCTTCAAAACAAACTTGGACAAGCTGACCTTGTTTGGGATGGGGGTTTGCTGATTAAGAATGGGCAGGGTTGGGGCTGGAGTTGTAGCTCAGTGGTAGAGCACTTGCCTAGCAGATGTGAGGCAGTGGGTTGGATTCTCAGCACCACATTAAAAAATAAATAAACAAATAAGTAAAAATCAAAGTATCATGTCAATGTACAACTAGAAAGAGAGAAAGAGAGAGAAAAGAATGGGCAGGGTTGTGGGATGAAGAAAAGGAGAGCAGTGAGCTATGAGGGTGTCTGAGCAGATCTCCCAAAGGAAGGGCTCTTAGAATTTTCAAAGCACTTTGGCTCATGACTGCAGCAAAGATCATGGTGACATGTTGTCCAAAGCCCCACCAAGAGCTTCACCCTATCTGCTAACACCATGAACTGCACCCAGTGCAGAGTGGACAAGCAGAGCAGCAGAACAAAAATGCAGCTCAAGAGGCTGGCACAGAGCATGTGAATGTAGCTTCAGGTCTTCTCCAGGAACTGCTGTTGTTTGGGTGGCAGACCATAGAAGCAGTATATGCAGCAGGGGAGAATTGGCTGTGGGGAAGGGAGGATGATATCATGAAAGGAATCTCATCTTAGACATCTCCCCCTCCACATACAAAATGACAAGTCCCAAATTGCATACTGGAGGGAACCCCTACTCATGCCACACTTCGGAATCTTTTATCTCGTCTGACACCAAAGCCTCCCATAGGCTTCTATTTCTTTAAATATTTCCTTCCTCCCCGCCCCCCCCCCCTTTCTCCCTCCCCCCCTCCCCCTCTCCCTTCCCTTCTCTCTCTTTCCCCCTTTCTCCATCTCTCTTTCCAGGACTAGGAATTGAACCCAGGGATACTCTACCACAGAACTGTATCCCCAGCTCCTTCTAATTTTATTTTGTCACAGGGTTTCACTAATTGTCAAGACTGATACTCAATTTGTAATCCTGTCTCAGCATCCCTAATAGCTGGGATTACAGGCACGTGCCACCATGCCCTGCTTAATGTTCTTCTTCTTTTTTTTTTTAATTCATTTTTTACCCATCCTTCTCGGTTAAAAAAAGGGAGAGTGACTTTTGCTTCTCCCACCTTGACACTTACTCAGTGCCATACAAGAGCTGCTTCCTCTAAAAGTACTCTATCACTACCCAGCCCATAAAAGACTTCCTCACCTGGTATGTTATGTTGTTCAGTATGCTGACTCTGTGAGAATTGTGGGAGATCATGCCATTTTCGTCCTTCCTTTCCATCGCAGCTTCTGGTTCACTGCTCTTCTTTTTTTTTTTTTTTTTTTTTTGGAACCAGGGATTGAACTCAGGGACACTGGGCCACTGAGCCACATCCCCAGCCCTATTTTGTATTTTATATAGAGACAGGGTCTCACTGAGTTGCTTAGGGCCTTGCTAAGTTGCTGAGGCTGGCTTTGAACTCGGGATCCTCCTGCCTCAGCCTCCCGAGTCGCTGGGATTACAGAGGTGCATTACTGCACCTGGCTCCTCACTGCTCTTCTTAACTGCCATGGAACCTAATCTGCTCTGCCCTAACGCCCTTTCCTACCCCTCCCCCACCCAACACCCAGAACCAACAGGGATCAGAATGTATCAGATGGGTACAGTGTCGCTGTCTCATTTGTTAGATCTGGTCAAATTTTTTCCTCCCATCCAGGTCTCTGCTGAGCTTCACAGGTACATAGCAAACTGAATGCTCAACCAGATTTCGCACTGACACATCACACCCAGGAAGTCTTTAAGAAATATAGTCAGCTTCTGCATTCCCTTCCTGTGTCCTTGTTTTCTCTCTCTCTCTCTCTCATACTGGGAGGATTAAACCCATGGGCCCTTTACCCTGAGCTATATCCCCAGTCTTTTTAAAATTTTTTTATTTTTTGAGGCAGGATCTCACTGAGTGGCAGAGACCACTTGAGATCCTCCTGCATCAGCCTCCTGAGTTGCTGGGATTACAAATGTGCACTACCACCATGCCCAACTTCTTTGAAATTTTCAAACCCATTTTGCATTTCTGTTTCTGCTTACTCAGAGCATCTCTTTGTCATCTGTGTTCTGGATTTCTACAACAGCTTTTTACCTTGTCTCTTTGCTACCACGCATACTCTTCTTCAGTTCATTTTCCACAAAGTTACCAAAATCCATGCCTTTAAAAAGTAAACCTAGCCGGGCGTGGTGACGCACGCCTGTAATCCAAGCCACTTGGGAGGCTGAGTCAGGAAGATCGCGAGTTCAAAGCCAGCCTCAGCAACTTAGCGAGGCCCTAAGCAACTCAGTGAGACCCTATCTCTAAATAAAATACAAAATAGGGCTGGGGATGTGGCTCGGTGACCAAGTGTCCCTGAGTTCAATCCCTGGTTCCAAAAAAAAAACAAAACAAAAAACAAAAAGTAAACCTAAGTATGTCTCTCCTATGCTTAAGATTGTTATGAAATAAAAGTTTGTTCACTTGAATTAATAAAGCCTAATAAGATCTGGTTTCTGCTTACTTATTCAACCTCATTCAATCATTTAATACTTTGTATCAGGTATTGTGTGAGGTATTGAGGGTACAGTGATGTGTTCCTCCAGATCCACTTTCCTTCTTTGTTCAAGAAGGCCACTGATATGAATTGGGTTCCTTTGCCACCCAGCTTCTCATTGGATTTACTAATGGCAGACACCAGCAGAGGACCAGAGGTCCAGATAAGAGGAAGATCACTATGTTTATTCACTCTTGTCTTCCTACTACATTACTGAGGGTTGAAGGTTGTTCACATGCCTTTATCTAGGGTAGAGTTCCTGCCAGGCACCCTTTTCTGAGAAGTTCAATGAATTGCAAGAAAGATGAATGCAAAGAGATCCCCAATGAGACACTTTTTGCGGGGAGGAGGATTGGTCCCAGGGCCTCATACATGCTAAGCATGAACTCTAGCACTGAGCTGTATCCCCAGCCCCTTGGACACACTATAATCAAACTTTTGAAAGCTGAAAATGAGAGAATCTTGAAAGCATCAAGGGAGAAAAGTGACTCATCATTTACAAGGGATCATCAGTAAGATGAACAGCAAACGTCTACTTAGAAACTTTGGATACAGAAGACATTGCCCTTATATTTAAAGTGCAAAAAGAAAACCTGTCAACCGAAATTCTATATCCTGAAAAATTGCCCTTTAAAAGTGAGGAGAAATTAAGACATTCCCAGATAAACAAAAACTGAGGGATATTGTTACCTTTTATCTGACCTGCTCATGAGAGTTGGGCAGAGTGAACTGAAAGGTTGTGGAGATACGAAGAAATAAACACCTCTATAAAGGTAAATTTATAGGCAATTATATAGAATCTAGTATCATTGTAAGAATGTTTGTATCACCACTTTTTGTTTTGTACATGCTTTGAGAAGTCTCTCACAGAATATTTTAAAAATATTCGTCTATAAGTACATACTATGGTAAATTTGATTTGTAACTTCATATTTTGATTTCTACATAATTTAGAAAAGTAGTGCATTTGAAAGAATTGTTTTATGTTTTGAAGCATACAATGTATAAAATGTAATTTTGTGACACCAACTCAAAGGGGTGGGGACAGAGATGTAAAGAAATATTTTCATGTTATTGAAGTTAAGCTGGTATAAATTCAAATTAGACTATTATAACTTTAAGATGTCAAAGGTAATCCTCATACTAACCACAAATAAATTATCTGTACAATATACACAAAATGAAATGAGAAAGGAATTTAAATATTCCACTACAAAACACTAATTAAACAAAAAATATGTAGAAAAAGATAATGTAGGAGTTGGGGACTTAGCTCAGTGGCAGAGCACTTGCCTAGCACATGCAAGGCCCTGAAAAAAAAAAAACACAGAAAACGAGGGACAAAAAGCAATATCCATATAGAAAACAAATAACAAAATGACAGAAGTAAGCCAGGCGCGGTGGCGCACGCCTGTAATCCCAGCATTTGGGAGGCTGAGGCAGGAGGATCTCGAGTTCAAAGCCAGCCTCAGCAACTTAGCGAGGCCCTAAGCAACTCAGTGAGACCCTGTCTCTAAATAAAATACAAAACAGGGCTGGGGATGTGGCTCAGTGTGGAGGGCCTCTGGGTTCAATCCCCAGTACCAAAAAAAAAAAAAAAAAAAAAAAAATGACAGAAGTAAGTCCCTCCTTCAATAATTACTTTCAATGTAAATGGATCAAATTCCCCAAACAAAGACAAATATTGGGCTGGGTTCAGTGGCACACC
Organism: Glaucomys volans; assembly: GCA_020662805.1. Taxonomy (NCBI): domain Eukaryota; kingdom Metazoa; phylum Chordata; class Mammalia; order Rodentia; family Sciuridae; genus Glaucomys; species Glaucomys volans. The sequence goes on along the minus strand of JAJEJO010054239.1, from coordinate 196,038 downwards.
CTTGTAATTCCAGGAGCGCCAGAGGCTGAGGCAGGAGGATCATGAGATCAAAGCCACCCTCAGCAACTTAGTGAGGCCCTAAGTAACTCAGTGAGACCCTGTCTCTAAATAAAATATTAAAAAGAGCAGCGAATGTGGCTCAGTAGTTAAGCACCCCTGAGTTCAATTCCTGATATGAAAAAACAAAAGGACAAATATTGGCAGAATGGATAAAAACACATGACCCACATATATGCTGTCTAGAGACATGCTTTAGATCCAAAGATACAAATAGATTGAAAACAAAAGGATAAAAAAACATTCCATGCACATAATAATCAAAAGAATATGAGGGACTGGGGATATAGCTTAGTTGGTAGAGTGCTTGCCTGTCAAGCACAAGGCCCTGGGTTCAATCCCCAGCACCACAAAAAAAAAAAAAAAAAAAAAAAAAAAAAAAAAAAGAATATGAGTGGCCATACTATAAGGTAAAATAGAACTTTAAAAAGTTTGAGACAGGGCTGGGGATATAGCTCAGTTGGTAGAGTGCCTGCCTTGCAAGCACAAGGCCCTGGGTTCAATCCCCAGCACCGCACAAAAAAAAAAAAAGTTTGAGACAAAGAAAGGACATTAGATATTAATAAAATGTTCAATAAAGCAAGAATATTGGACAATTATAAGCATTTACATATTTAATAATAGACTATGAAAATATATAAAACAAAAATGGACAGAATTGGAGGAGAGATATTTCTACAATAATAGCTGGGGACTTCAATGTTATAGCAACAGAAAACAAATTAAAATGTTGTGCTCACCAGGGAGATTCTCCAGCTCCATCAGGAGAGTCAGCTTCACCCCAATCCCAAATCCCCTCCCTATATCCCACCCCAATTCCTTCCCCTCCCTATAACCCCATCCTAATCCCTTCCCGCACCCTATAAAAGTTGGCAACAAAAGAACTAACGCACGATTTTCCCAGCACACCCCTTTTAGGTGTAAGGGTGGTTGTCACTGGCCAGTTAAAATAAAGGCTTCCTTTGGCTTTACGTGATCGGCTTGGATGATTTTATTTTCTTTGGGTACAACATTTGGAGGCCCCAGCGAAATTTGATTTCTCCAAGCCCTCATGCCTTAGTTGGCCTCCTGTGATGGTTGCCTGGGAGCCCCTACCCTGAGTAGAGGGCAGCTCCTGAGAGACGTGCCTCAGCCTCACTCTTGAGGGGACCCCAGACCATCTTCAGGACACTTTTCTGGACGAAACCACCTGGTATCCTGTTTCGGTGAGTCAACTATCTATATCTGGGGGACACGGTCAGATTGGACGCAGTTGCTTATATCAGTCCCAGGTCAGGGCGAGAGGTCGCTCCTGGCTCCTGGTAGGCCTCCTCATGAGGCCTAGTCTGGTGAACTCCCTCGTGGGTTCAATCTGGTGGGCCCCCCGGTGGGGTTCAGTCTGGTGGGCCCGCTCAGTGGGCCCAGTCTGGTAGGCCGCATGGGGCTTAATCTGGTCGGCCATTGTCTATCTGTCTGTATTTGTCTTGTTAGTCTGGTCTGGGCCGCGTGGCTGGCTGCTGGCATAACCACCGCATGGCTTCTGGCATAGCTGCTGCCTGGGGCCTGGGCCGCTCAGCCACCGTGTGGGTGGCTGGCGCACAGCCCCCACCTGAGGCAGCAGCCCCCACCTGGGGCTGGTCCCCTCAGCTGCCGCTTGGGACCAGGTCTGCTTGGGTACCGCGTGGTTGGGGCATAACCCCAACCTGGGGCTGGGTCCACTTGGTCTGCTGCGTGGCTGCCCAGTAGCCACCGCCTGGGGGCAGGTTTGCTCAGCTACCACGTGGCTGCCGGCCTAGCCACTGCCTGGGACAGGACCCATCCACTCGGCTGCTGCGTGGCTGAGGTGTAACCGCCGCCTGGGGCTGGGTCTGCTCAGCCGCCGTGTGTGGCTTAGGCCTAGTCAGGTAGGCCTCTGTGTGGAGTCCGGTAGGACCTCCATGTGGGCCCAGTCTGGTAGGCCACATGGGGACTAATCTGGTCAGTCGATATCTCTGTCTGTATTTGTCTTGTCTGATTCATGACCGTTTGTATTTTCTGTGTTTTGGCTTTGCTTTCCATGTAGCATCTCTCTCCAGGACAGCTTACTATGGGACAGAATCAGTCAACCACATGCCCCTCTGTTCTAACTTGTTTTTTAGGTAATTTTCAGGACTTCCAAGAATGTGCCGCTGACTAAGGAGCTTTTGTTAATGGATGTAACTTAAGAAAGTTTTGTAAATCAAACTGGCCCACTTTCGAGGTTGATTGGTGCCCTCAGGACTTTGGGTGGCCAAATCATCTGGATTGGGTGCCTTACATTCAAATTTGGATATGGCTTAAGCATTGCCTTTCAGATTCTGTGTCCTCTAGTTTGGGAACTAGGAGAAGCTGCATCGGTTTGATGGCAAAGGCCAGACAGACTTAAATGCAACTCGCGCTGCTACCAATCCCTCAAGACTCAGGTAACTCTGCCAAAAGCCAGGGGCCGAGGGAGGGAGAA
>JAJEJO010054239.1:113326-193123 GCA_020662805.1 Glaucomys volans | reverse complement strand
GGCCTCGCTAAGTTGCTGAGGCTGGCTTTGAACTCTCAATCCTCCTGACTCAGTCTCCCAAGTCGCTTGGATTACAGGCGTGCACCACCATGCCCGGCAGATCCAGGTATATTTGATTCACGTGATTAAAAAGGTTCAATTTAAGTTCAATAAATAAATGAAGGTAAAATATATCTAACCTCACAAGTCTCTAGGTGGTCTATTACAAAAATGTTGATGTCTATAAAATGTGTAATATCAATTGTTTTTTTAAGACTTTTCCACAAGAAAGAGATGGCAAATACTATTCAAAATACTTCTCTGATCTTGGTTATTACAGTAAAATAAGTAAATTAGAGTTAATGTTAAGGGATTTGGAATTGTTTTGTATCATCCCTGAGAGCCGGGTTACTAAGAGTGAAATCCTAATAATTTATCTAAATTCAGAAATTTCATAGGAGTTGTTTTAGAATACGAACAAGGAAGGAATCAACAGATGGGAAAGGGAAAGTGTAAAGTTCTAGGTATGAAAATACATTCAGTAAAAGGAAAATGAAAATACTTCTGGGTAAGAAAGTCTGTGTGTAGGTAAAGGGCAAATTCCAACAAGTTTTTGTGTAGCTAAGTAGTTATATGTATGTGAGACCATCAATTAGAGACTGTTTAAAGTTTTCCCCTAAGGTCAAATGTTAATGAGCTAATATAAATCAAAGTGTAATCAATATGTTAAAATGACAAGGATTTCTTTAAGTTTTATTCTTTATTGTGGTTAAATAACTGGTAGAGTATCGTGCTATGTTGCAGAGCCTAGGGTTTTTTTCTTGAAAAACTAGGTTTGGTTGCTCTTTGTATATTCATGTGTCCATGTCTTCTGGGTACGCAGGTGTTTAGAGCAGGGAATTTGTCGGGCTGCTGTTCTCCAGGTTAGACTTGTCTGTGTTGGTAGTTTCAGGCCTGTGAAAATGGCAAATTTTATTGGGGATCATTTAATATTCCGTAACAGAATCTGCTATCAATAGGGTATATGTAAATTTGTTACTTTTTACACTGAGATCAAAATTTAAATGCAAATGTATTTAAAGTTAGTGAGAGCCTGATTTAAAGGTTAATATCGTGAAACATAAAAAATATTTGGTCACTTTGCTACACAAAAGGAAAGTTAAAAGCTCTCAGCCTTTCCTTGATTTGTTTTAAATGCAATATATTGTGTTAACAACTATTCACATAGATTCAGGAAACAATACATATAAACTGTGTAAAATGATGTCCTAAGAGGAGGCAAAAATAACTTCAAACCTGGAACACTCTGCCTAAGATTGTAACAGACCCTGCCTTACCTGAAATAAGGGTCTGCCTCCCACCCTACTACAAGTCAGAATGTTTCCAAAATAAGTTTTTTGTTGTAAAATTACTGTGATGTCAAATAGGAAATATAATATATTACTCAGGCAGGATTTAGGATGACTATTACACAAACTAGATATATTTTTACTGTTGTTAATTATTTTGTATTTTCCTTGTAAGCTCTATAGCTGATGCCAGATCAATGTTTTGAAGAAGTATACTAAGCCATCACCTATGAAATAGATGAGATAATAACTGGTGAAACTGGCTTGCTGGATGTTTAAGATCAAACTTAAGGATTGAGATTAAAACAAAGGGGCCAAGAAAACCAGTTTTGGTTCTTGCCCTCAGAGTCAGCCCGCATCCAGGGAATGAGAGAGCTTCTCTAAGGAACTTTGCAACTCCGGGTCAACACTGCTGCCTTCACTGCTGCCAGAACTCAGAGTTTTCATCTATGCAGACAGTGGGCAAAAGACACCACCTGGTTTCTATGTTGCATAGAAGGCATTGCTGTGTCCAGAGCCAAGGAAACACCGGCTGCCATCCACCTCCAGGTTGCGGGAACTGCCACAGCCAGAGCACAAAAGCCACTGGGGCCCAGATGCCACTGCCACCAGAGCTCGGAGCCATCCAGGACAGAACCCAATCTGAGTGGATGCTTCTCAATAACCCATGCATTCCAGGCTTGTCCCCCAGAGTTGGAGACGCAGCAAAGATTGCTGAGAACAAGGAGGTACAACAATGGGCCAAACAGGCTTGGCCCCTGTCCTCCTGGGGCTGATGGGAGTGAGCAGGGACCAGCCTCCCTTTGCCATGAATGGAAGCAAAGAGCTGTCAGCTGTCCACAAGGCAGAAGCCACTGCCTTGGAGCTGCTGGAATCCAGGAGGAGCACTGCTGCCTGCCCCAGAATGCAGAGGCTGCTGGAATGAAGGAGCTGCTGAAATGTAGGCGCTCCCACCACCCAAGCACAGGAACAAAACTAAGAAGCTACTCTCAAATTCTCCAAGAGTGACCCCTGTGAGAACTCAGCTGACTCGTAAGAGACAGGAACAGGTCAATTTGATCAACTTGATCTTAAACACCTAGCAAAACAGTTAAAACCAAACCAAACCATAGACATTATTGGGCATTTAAAAGAAACAATAGTTTAATGTAACTTAAGATATACTTGTGTTAGCCCCTAGAATAGGACTGGAGGCTACAAAAGAGAGATTCTTAGGCAAATGTACCTGATAATTCAAGTTCCCAAATAAAGGCCTCAACCTCTCCAACCTTTGATAGGCCTTGTTATGGGAACAACTTCTCAGTTCTTCCACCTGGTGAGAGATTGACTTCTACCATGTCATGATATTCTGTATTAATCTCATTTTGGTACTTATGTTGTTTTGTTTCTCTCTCATAGAAGCACCCACCCCAGATGACTTTACAACTTGCTCTTTCCAAGCAGACATCTGCTCCTCATTGACCAGATTTCTAAAAGGAACTTCAAACTGTTTCTCCAGACTCCGCCCCCTTCCAGCTCCAAGCAGCAAGAGCGGTCAGCACCCCCTCTCCTTATAGCAGTAAAAAGTTCCTAATTAAGGACAGGCAGTTAGTGTAAAATAAGAAATCTGGTCAAACTGAGGAATGGAACCCATCAGAGTCTGGGAAGTTGGAAACTGAAAAACCACTAGTTTCCTAAGCAAGGATTTGTTAGTGTGGATAAGACCAGTGGGGAATGTTATAGCAACAGAAAACAGATTAAAATATTGTGTTCCACAGGGAGATTCTCCAGCGCCATCAGGAGAGTCAGCCTCACCCCAATCCCATATTCCCTCCCTATAGCCCACCCCAATCCTTTCCCCTCCCTATAGCCCCACCCTAATCCCTTCCCGCACCCTATAAAAGTTGGCAACAAAAGAACCAACACGATTTTCCCGGCACACCGCTTTTAGGTGTAAGGGTGGTTGTTGCTGGTCAGCTAAAATAAAGGCTTCTTTTGGCTTTACATGAGCGGCTTGGATGATTTTATTTTCTTTGGGTACACCATCAATACCCCATTCTCAGTAATGGATAGAACAACCAGATAGAAGATAAGTATGGAAATAGAAGAATTAACCCAATAAGTCAACTAAATATAAAAGATGTATACAGGACCCTATCCAACATCAACAGCATTTGCACTTTCTCAAATGTACACAGGACTTTTTGAAAGATATAACACATTTTTTTTTTTTTGAACCAAGGATTGAACTCAGGGACACTCGGCCACTGAGCCACATCCCCAGCCCTATTTTGTATTTTATTTAGAGACAGGGTCTCACTGAGTTGCTTAGGGCCTCGCTAAGTTGCTGAGGCTGGCTTTGAACTCGCGATCCTCCTGACTCAGCCTCCCAAGTCACTTGGATTACAGGCATGCGCCACCACGCCCGGCTTATATACCACATTTTTATCCACAAATTAAGTTGTAATGAATTTTTAAAAATAGAATCATGCAAAGTATCTTCCCTAACTAGATTGCATAAACTTAAAACTCAGTCACAGAAATAATACTGGAAATCACAAATTAAATAACATACTCTTAAACAACCAGTGAACTAAAAGGGATATAAGAAGTGAAATTAGAAAATCCTTAGGACAAAATCCTTGGAGACAAATACAATATATGCAAACACAGCATGCTGTGAAAGCAATCCTAAGTGAGAAATTTATATCTATGTATGTTTACATTAAAAAACAAGAAACAGAGCTAGGCACAGTGGGCCAGGCCCATAATCTCAGCTACTTCAGAGGCTGAGGTATGAGGATTAAAAGTTCAAGATCAGCCTCAGCAATTTAGTGAGACCCTGCCTCAATTCAAATAAAAAAAGGGCTGAAGAGAGCTGGGGTTTTGGCTCAGGGGTAGAGCACTTGCCTAGCATACATGTGCCTTGGGTTCGATCCTCAGCATCACAATAAACAAACAAACAAAAAACAAATAAATAAATGTGCTGTGTCCACTTATAACTAAAACAAAATACTTTTTTTTAAAAAGGGCTGAGAAACGGGCGTAGTGGCTCACACCTGTAATCCCAGCACTTGGGAAGCTGAGGCAGGAGGATCGCAAGTTCAAAGCCAGCCTCAGCAACTTAGTGAGGCCCTAAGCAACTCAGTGAGACCCTGACTCTAAATAAAATACAAAATAGGGCTGGGGATGTGGCTCAGTGGCCAAGTGCCCCTGGGTTCAATCCCCAGTACCAAAAAAAAAAAAAAAAAGAGTTGAGAATGTAGCTCAATTGTAAAGTGCTCCTGGGTTCAATCCCGAGCTTAAAATAAAATTAACAACAATAAAAATAAATAGAAAACAAGGAGCTGGGAAGTAGCTCAGTGGTAGTAGTAGGGCACTTGCCTAGCATGTGTGAAACCCTAAATTTAATCCCCAGCACCGCTTAAAAAAAAGAAAAAGGAAACATCTCACTCAAGTCAATGACCTAACTTTGTAACTTATGAAATTAGTAAAAGAAGAGCAAATGAACATGATTACAACAGATACAAATGAAATAGAGATTTTAAAAAATAGAGAAAATGAACAAAACCAAAGTTGTTTCCTTGAAAATACCAAAATTGACAAATTTTTAGCTAGGAGAAATTAATAAAAAGAGCAAGAAGATTCAAATTACTAAAATTGGAAATGAAAATAAGCATTACTACCAATTACACAGAAATAAAAAGTATTATAAGATGGAATTTTGGACAATTTTATGCCAATGAATAGGATAACCTAAATGACATTGACAAATTTCTAGGAAATACAAAACCTGCCAAGACCAAATCATGAAGAAATAGAAAGTCTGAATAGATTTATAACAAGTGAGGAGATTAAATCAGTAATGAAAAATCTACAAGGAAAATTCTTAGAAGTGATTGCTTCATGAATGAATTCTACCAAATATTTAAAGAACTAATTCTAATCCTTCTAAAATTGTTTCAAAAAATTGAAGAGAAGGGACATTTCCCAATACATTCTATGATGCCAGCATTACCCTTATATAGAAGCCAAACAAAACACTACTTTTGATGTTAGTACTCCCTAAAGTGATCCATAGATTGAATTCAATCCCTATCAAAATCCCAGTAGCATTTTTGCAGAAATTTTGCAGAAATAGAAAACCCATCCTAAAATTAATATTAACTCTCAAGGGACCCTGAATGGCCAAAACAAAATTTAGAAAGAACAAAGTTACAGTATTTATACTTTCTCATTTCAAAATAGGCTGAAGTATATCTCAGTGGAAGAGTGCTTGCATGGCAAACCCAAGGCCCTGGGTTGGATTCCTAGCACTATACATGCAAGAAAAAAAAAAAAAAAAAAAAGAACTGCACAGCTATAGTAATTGAAATGGTGGTATTGGGGGGAAAAGGTGTATAAATCAATAAAATAGAATAGAGAACTTAGAAATAAACCCTTGCATACATGGTAAAATAATTTTTGTTGTTGTGATACTGGGGGTTGAATATATTTGCAAATCATATATCAACCACTAAGTTACATCATCAGTCCTTTTTATTTTTATTTTGAGACACAGTCTAAGTTGCTGAGACTGGCCTCAAGCTTGAAGATCCTCTTGCCTCAGCCTCTTGAGTAGTTGGGATTACAGGCATGTGCAACCACACCTCACCATGGTCAAATAATTCTTGATGACCATTCATGGGGAAGAGGATAGTCACTTGAACAAAATTTGTTGGGAAAACTTGATATACATATGTTTTGCAATGAAAGTAGACCCTTATCTAACACCATATACAAAAATTAACTCAAAGTGGATCAAATATCTAAATGGAAAGCCTAAAAAGTATAAAACTCTTAGAAGAAAATATAGGGAAAATGTTTTACAATATTAGATTTGGGAAGAATTTCTTGGATATGACACAAAAGTCACAGGCAATAAAAGAAAAAGATAAATTGGGTTTAATGAAAATTTAAAAACTTTTGTGCATCAAGAAAAACAATATAGGGACTGGGGTTGTGGCTCAGTGATGGAGCACTTGCCAAGCATGTGTGAGGCACTGGGTTCAATCCTCAGCACCACATAAAAATAAATAAATAAAATAAAGGTATTGTGTCCATGTACAACTAAAAATTTTATATGCATATCCATCTGGGTTCAGTGGCCCATGCCTGTAACCCCAGCAGCTCAGGAGGCCAAAGCAGGAGGATCATGAGTTCAAGGCCAGTCTCAGCAATTTAGTGAGGCCCTAAGTAATTTAGCAAGACCCTGTCTCTAAAATAAAAACATAAAAATGTCTGGAGATGCAATTCAGAGGTTAAGTGTCCCTGGTTCAACCCCTAGTACCCAAAACAAAACCAAACAAACTAAACCAAACAATATAGCTGGGTGCAGTAGCACACACCCGTAATCCCAGTGGATTGGGAGGCTGAGGCAGGAGGATCTCAAATTCAAAACCAGTCTCAGTAATTTAGTGAGGCACTCAGCAACTTAGCGAGACCCTGCCTCAAATTAAAAAATAGAAAGGGCTGGTAATGTGGCTCAGTGGTTGAGTGCCTCTGGGTTCAGTCCCAAATTCCAATATAAACAGAGTAAAAGGCATTTCATGGAATACGAGAATATATTCGCAAATCAGATATCTAATAAGGAATTGTACATAATAGAGAAACTTCTAAAACTCAATAACAACAAAAACCAACTAGAAAATAGGCAAAAGACTTGAACACAAATGGCCAATAAGCACATGAAAAGATGCTCAACATCCCTAATTGTTAGGGAAATATAAATCAAAACTACTATGAAATACCACATCACAAACATTAGGATGTTACTGTTTAAAAACAAACAGACAAACAAACAAACAGAAAATAACAAATGTTGCCAATGATATGGAGAAATTGGAATACTTGTACACTGTTGGTGGAAATGTAAAATAGTGCAGCCACTGTGTTAAACTGTATCTTAGTTATTAAAAGAATTAAAAATAGAAAAAAGTGGTAAATCCCTTTTAGAAGAAAGTTTGGCAGTTTTCTTTTTTCTTTTTTCTTTTTTTTTTTTGGTGGTGCTGGGGATTTGAAGCCAGGGCCTTGTGCTTCCGAGGCAAGCACTCTACCAACTGAGCTACATCCCCAGCCTGAGTTTGGCAGTTTTTAAAGAATATAAAGCTAAACATGTTAATACCATATGATCCAGCAGTTATGTTCTTGGTATTTGCCCGAGTGAAAACTTTCCTTCGTATGGATCTGTGAAGCAGTTTTATTCATAATAGCCAGAAATAGATGCAGTGCAAAAAATCAGTATGTGAATGCCTGAATAAACTCATGTTTAAAAACAATATTGTTCAGTACTAAAAAGAAATTAGCTTTCAAGCAATGAAAAGGCATGAAAAAGACTGCAGTCTATTATTAAAGAAAAAAAGCCAATCTGAAGTGTCTATACAGTTTATGATTCCATCTGTTAGACATTCTAGAAGAGACAAAACGATGGAGAAAGTAAAAAGATCAGTAGTTATCAGGGGTGAGGGAGAGGGAAGGATCAATAGGCCCAGTACAGAGGATTTTTAGGGCAATGAAACTACTCTTTCCTCTGAAAATTAGGAAGTAATTTCAGACTTGGAGAAAAGTTGCAAGAAGAGTACAGAACAGAAGTGCTGGGGAGTCATATTAGCCAAATTATATTGTTATATTTGTGCATGTACAAATATGTAAAAATAAATCCCACCATTATGTACAACTATAATGTACCAATAAAAATGTGGGGGAAAAAGAGTATAAAAATATTGCATACCCTTTACTCAAATTCATTTATTGTGAATATTTGGCCCGTTTACTTTAACATTTGCTCTCTTCATCTGTGTACCTGGGGCTCTTTTGTAAGGTCCCCTTGACTTTTGTTTTTGTCCCCAGCCAGCCCAATGACAATAGCTCATTCTATTTATTCTATGGGACATTGGGTTGGTGCCACTTCCATTTCTGATAGCAGTCTCCAATACAGATATGATGTTAACATATGAGCAAATCTTATTTAATGGAAAATCTACTACTAACTTCAGATACTTTCATTAACTAGTCTTTGGTTTCAAATGGATTTATGGCCAGCTTAAGAAGCTGCATATATATATATGTGCATCTAGGTATCAGCTCTAAACTGACCATATTTAGAACAGAGATGATTCTTTTTATTGTGGTACAGCTAGAGGGGCACTCTACCAGTGAGCTACTTTCCCACTTCTTTTTTATTTTTTATTTTGAGATAGGCTCTCACTAAGTTGCCTAGACTGGCCTCAAACTTGCTATCCTCCTGCCTCAGCCTCCCCAGTAGGTGGGAATAAAGGTGTGCAATTGGCCTGACCATCACAGAGCAAATTCTAACTATTTATTTGTACATTTGAACCCTGGCCTTGCTCTTTGGGATCACTAATAGTTTTATGTCTTGACTATAGATGCATTACTTAATTAATTAAACAAGTATTTATTAAGCATCTATGCATGCTAGGCATTGTTCTAGTCACTGAGAGCACAGCAGGGAGTAAAACTGTCAAATAGCTTCTGCCCAGAAGTTTGCATTTTAGAGAAGTGTATCAGTCCGCTATTGCTGCAACAATAAACACTCCTGATATTCTTGGTGATTTACAATAGCAGGCACTTATTTTTTTCTTACTCACAGTTCTGCAGATTGGATGAAGTTTGATCTTGGCTAGCCTTGCCTATGTTTAGTTGAGGAAGGCTGGACTCCAGGCTTTGGATCAAGTCTGCTTTCCATGTCTTCATCATTCTGGGATAAACTGCCTGCCTGAGACATATTCTTCCCATGGTGGATGTCAGAAGCAAGAGAGGTAAGTAAGCCCTCTCTTATTAAGGCCTCAACTCACAATTGTTATGGTCACTTCTTCTTATATTCCATTTGCCAAACCTTGCCATACTACACCCAGCAGAGAAGTATATACACCAACTCTAGTGGGAGGCTTTGCAGAGTCACATGGTGAAGGACCTGGATGTATAATTTTAGTATTGAGATGGAGGCAGTGAAAAATAGAGAACAAAGATCCAATATACTAACTATAAAGAAGTGTTGAAGATAGAAAAGTAAGTTAATATATATCAAATATATAAAGCAAAGTTAAGAGCATAGAGAATGAAGAGATAGAGTAAACTTTTAGATAGGGTGGTCAGGAAGGCTTTTATGAAAAGGTGACATTTGAGCAAAGTCTGAGAAAAGTGAGGAAGCAAAATTAGTAGATTTCTGGGTTAAGAGGATTCCAGGAAGAGACAGAAGTGAATGAAAAGGCCCCAAGGTGATATTTGAAGGGATTAAGGAATTGCAAGGATACCAGGTGGTGGAAACAGAATGAGCAAGAGGGAAAACAGTAGGAAATAAAACCCATTCTTTTGTTGATGGATATTTATTTCTGTTTTCATTGTAACATAATGCCATACTGACTCTCCTTATCTATGCCTCTTTTGGCATATGATAGAAATATCTAGAGGTATAATTATTAATATATCTTGAGTTGTAATTATTAAGACATAGGATATATATGTTCCAATTTACTAATTATTAGCAAGTTATTTTTCAAAGTGCTTTTTAACCAGTTTATATTCCTACCAGCCGTGAATAAAATTTGTTTATAGTTGATGATGTCAGACTTTTTATACAATAACAATTTATGACAAATTATATTAATAGTTTTACCATAGTGTGTATTATTACTGTTTTATTTTATATTTCCCTATTAGTAAAGTTGAACATCTTTCTCATGTTATTAACCACTTGAGTTTCCTTCCCCGCCCCCCATGCTAGGACTCAAATCCAGGGACTCTTTTCTAGGCAAGTGTTCTACCACAGAGCTACACCCCAGCCCACTTATGACTTTTCTTTGTTTTCACCTGTGGGTTTTGATCATAGTAATTTGTTTCATTGTCATTGAGTTCTAAATCCTTTTTTTAGGACTCATGTTTTCAATACCAAAAATATAGGGTATCAGGGCTGGGGTTGTAGCTCAGTGGTAGAGCGCTTGTCTAGCACATGTGAGGCACTGGGTTCAATCCTCAGCACCACATAAAAAGTAAATAAATAAAGGTATTTAAAAAATATAGGACTGGGGATATAGCTCAGTTGGTAGAGTGCTTGCCTCGTAAGCACAAGGTCCTGGGTTTGATCCCTAGCACTGCAAAAAATAAAAATAAAAAATAAAAATATATATAGGGGAGTTTTTAAAAAATCATTCTCGTAATTGAATTTTAATTTAATTTTATTATGGTCAGGATACAAAGACTGATTGATAGCCTTTAACATTTATTGAAACTTTATTCCATATAGAATATCTGGTCAATTTTTGTGAATGTTCTAGGACTATCGGAAAATAAACTATTTTCTCTCTCTCTTTTTTTTTTGAGTGTGGAACCTAGATTGTATCTTATCCTCTAAACCTTTTATTCCAATGCCTATTTCTTCATTTCCATGATTTCTAATTGGTCCCTTTTCACATAGAGTTATTCCTGTCTTATTTCTACCTATTTTTCATGTAGTCTTTTTTAAAAAATATCTGTGATTATCATATATCTGTTGGTGCATTCTGAGAATACTTAAAGTATTTATTTAGCTTACTGTCTTCCCAAATTACTTTAATCAGAAATTAATATTCTGAATTATTGACTGTTATGGGTTTTTTTTCTGAACTTTTTTTATTTTACACGTTTGGAATTCCTATTTACAGACACAAACATTTTTTGTTTTTCTTTCTTATTTTATTCCCATTCCATCATACCTGGCTGTTTTAGCATTTCCTTACTTACACTGGCTGAAGGCCACAATCTACAGTCAGATCTTATATTGTGGTACTTTAGATTTCCTCTTCGGTTATGCTGTCAAGGAATATCACAGATAACAGTTAATGAACCACTGGGCTGCTTGGTTTAGCAAAATTGTACTTGCTTCTTTCTGCCTCTTTAGGTCCACAATTCCAAATAAATAATAATCCCAATCAGGGCTTAGCAATGGCTTGCTCAACCTCTTTACTAGAGTTGCTTTTTTACTTAGAACTGTGAACCTGGCTCTAATCTGTTTTAAGAGCACTTTTGGTCCCTTTCACCCCCCAGCAGCTATCTTCCTGTTCATCTCTGCTTATTTTTGGACTTAGAACCAATTAAATCTAGTGCTTGACTCAAACTGTAGTTTAGTGCTTTTTTTTTTCCTGGTGCATGAAAATATTCACCTGTTTTGACTGGACTCTGTCTCCCACTTAATCTATTATGCTGTATTTGGAGCACAGGGAGTGTATCAAAGGGTAATTTATTGAGCAACCTAACTGGAAATTCACTTGGACTTTTTTAGGAATTCTCTATAAGCAAAGAAAAGAGAAGGAAAATAGAGAATACATTCAGTTTCTAAAGGAGCAGTGAAAAGTCATCTCAGTTTATAACTCAGCTGGCAAAGCAGAGAAGTTAGTTATAGGGCCCTGTTGTTCCTTTCTTAGTGTCTAGCTCATATCCTTACTCAGTCCTTCATCCTTTTCCTTACCCATTTAAAACTTCTGTTTCATCAGGAGTCATCAGTGAGCAGCATCCTGTCAATTTAGTCACGTAAATAAATTATTCAAATTAAATTATAAATAAGGGTTGTGAACACAATGGATACTTAACTAGTCAATTTACAGGATAATGTTTGCATGTGATTGGTAATAAGAAGAGGTCTGCATGTCTACACGCCTCTTCTTACCACCAAAGGCTCAGGAACAGACTAAAGAGTCTCTGAAATGAGGTCACTTGAAGTAAGGTGGCATCAATAATTCTGCCAAGGGAGAAGCCGTGGTTTAACACAATAGACTGTAATGGTTTAAGTACCAACCCTCAAGGAAGTCGGACGTGTGGATTCCTCAGAATCCACCCAGCACCTTTCAACTCCTTTGGGTAGTTAATATCTCCATTGGTGTTCATTTTATTTTTGGTTGTGATCTTCAGTTCATATTCAATATTACAGTCCAAGTGCCTTTCATCCTGAGCATACCCAAAGCCATGTATAATAAAGAAAATTCCCTACAGAATGACTTGACATTCTTCATCAAGGATCATTCTGGTTCATGAGATCACTGATGCCCAGAGAGATCTCTGGTCCACAGATTGCATGTATCTCTAGTTTCTTTCCTTTGTGACCTTAAACATTGATTTCTTCTTTTCAAAATTTTCTTCTTAAGTGCATTTTCATTACTTTATTTATGAATATCATTCGTATTTTTGATACAGAGCACACAAAAGACATTTCGTTAGCTTTAATGCTATCTCCTTCAATAATATGGACATGATATAAGGAAGGTTTCCTAGGGTTTTCACACTCATTCCCAACTTAACTTCTCCCCTGTTTTTAAGACGTCATTCCCGTTCTTCATTTGGTAGTTTTCTCTCACTTTGAGATTTAACATCAGACCTTATTATTTCATCTTCAGCAGACCACAATGTTGTTGACATTGGACCAATCCCCAGCCTTGACCTCTCCATCGGAGTGACAGCGGAACTCATACCAGGGGGAACATATTTGAAAGTTGCATAGTTAAGAAAAGAGAGGATCCCTAGGGGAAGAGAAAAATTTGGGGTGAGATTCAGTAGACAAATGCTCTTCTACCTTTTAAAATTCTTACTCATTTTTTAATACCTGGTTCAATAGGTCTCTGTGAACCCTTCTCTCCTCCCAGCAGGGTTACTTTACCTTCTTATGCTCCATTCCATTATAGTATTTCTCAGACTTATTAGAGCAATCTTTGAACCTCCTGGATTCAAGTAATTGTTCTATTTTCTGTGTGATCTTGGGCAAATAATACTTCTAATGTTTTCTGTGTAATCTTATTCAATTTGTCCATGTCTCACTTTGTGAGAGAAGAGGTTATTAATTCTAGGTTTTCATACTTCAAAATCTTTTCTTTCTCCACCATCCCAAATGCCTCTCCCTGTACAAATTCCAAATAGGAGTAGCTGGTGCTTCTATTTCTCTTAGATTCTACCTCCCTTTCTAGAATTGATTTCCTTTTCCATACTTCTAGCACAGAGCAGTGGCTAACTCACCAGCACACATGTATAAGAAGTCACACCACCAGTTCATATAATAGGTCCACAGGAAAGCTGACTCCATGGCATTCCTAGTCTGCCAGCGAACCTGTGCCAGAAACAGGTTGAGGCAGAGGAGCAAGAAGATGGCTGTGACCAGAAGAAAAGATGTCACAACCCATCAGCATCTTTAATCTACCTTGATTGCCACCCCCATCTATTCTTCTGCCTTCAGAGGCAAGGATCAAAAGAGAAAATCTTGAGGTTTGACCAAGATGAGATAGAGAAAGGGGCCTCTACCTGAGTATAAGTCAGCTAAGGTGTATTATATACAATAAAATAGGGCAGAAACTGACAACTTTATATATTACCAGGAACAAAGGCACCAGAAAAAGAGTATGAAAGTCCCGCAGAGAAATGTTGTTACCTTGACTATTTTACCATGGTATTACCTGCCAGTCTAGGTCTGTACCTGAGGTGAAGCTGAGCGAGGATACCTTCAGATCCAAGTTGCTGGTCATGTTTGCTCTTCCAGGAAGGCAAGAGTTGAAAAGCAAGCCAAGGTCAAGAAGCATGATGAGGATAGAGATGACGAAGAATGCCCTGGAATATTGGAGATAATCTGCAAGAAGGAAAGGAAAGGCTTGGTTAGTCCAGTGAGAGAAAAGCCTTAGGAAAGCCAGATAGTCTTTTTTAATACTTTTTTAAGCTGTTGATGGACCTTTATTTTATTCATTTATTTATATGTGGTGCTGAGAATTGAACCCAGTGCCTCACACATGCTAGGTAAGTGCTCTACCACTGAGCCACAACCGCAGCCCTAGATAGTCTTGGGGAAGGGAGTAAGGACAAAGGAGACTGAAGAGGAGCTTGCAATGTGTCATCTGGGGCACTAATAAGGATCTTCTTTCCTAGTTCTTCATTGTCACTTAGAATTTCTTTACTGTGAAGTTTCATAAAGCCTTCATTGTTAACCTAAGGATAATAAACAAATACTTCTGGGCACATTCACTTAGATGTAAAGTAGCTCAAAACAAGTGTAACATCACAAAACCAATGAAAACTTTCCCTTTTTTTCTAATTCTAATTCTAAAAGCAATGCATGTTCAGCCAGGCATGGCGGCACATGCCTGTAAGCCCAGTGACTGAGGCAGGAGGATCCCAAGTTCAAGGCCAGCCTGGAACTCTTGGTGAGACTCTGTCACAGAATAAAAACTAAAAAAGGGCTAAGGATGTAGCTCAGTGGTAGAGCATCCCAGAGTTAAGTTCCAAGTACTGCAAAAATAAATCAATAAATAAAATAGAAATAATACATGTTCAATGTGAATGTTGGAATGAAAATAAAAGTTCAAAGAAGCAGGAAGAAAATCAGACATAATTATGCTAATTCAAGGCAGTCCTTGTTAGCATTTTATGTCTTTCTGTTATTTTTCTACCCTCTTCACATAGTGGATATGATACTAGATACTGTGTAGAGTTTTTGTGGAAGATTATAGGATAGGATTTCCCCCAGGTACCTGTTGTAAGCATCATTTTGTAATGGCTGCAAAATAGCTTGTCATATTCACTGTAGTGTTTAATGATTTATCCATTGTTGGACTTGGAGTTTGATTCTATTTGTTTTTTTTTTCTTTTCTGATGTATCTGGCATGCACAGGCCTTGTCAGCCTGTGACTACAAAATGAAATCATATTTACTTTTACTCTGATATTATAATGATTTTAAGCCCCAAGTTTCCAGGGAATGAAACACCCCAAAAAGTCTCCTATTTTTTTCTGAGAGTTCCCCAAGTTCTTATCTCACATTTGTTCAAGAAGAGGTCTGCAAAGAGCAGACCTTTTGAGGTCTGCTCAAAAGGTTCTTTTGCTCTGATGACCTTATCCAAGTGCCACATCATTTCTTCTACCCCTTTTTCTTGACTCCAGGCCTCTGCCCTGCCATTACAGATTAATGTTGGTAAGTGGCAGGGGTGGGGGCATGCTAAACCTTACTTTTTACTACTACATCTCCAACATGGAATGGATCTTTCCCTTTGGCTTCTCCATCAATAGTTTACTGAAGATTAAGAAATAGATGGTAATTTACAATTGCAAGTAGTTGTAGCTTTTCTGAGATACCACAGACCCAGTAATAACTTCAATATCCTTTATAGGGTACCTCCCTATTTAGTTTCTTTTCCTATCTCACTTTTAGCTCATCCCCACCATTGGTGCGCAGGGGGAACTATAGAAGTTCTCTAAGCACTTCTATGCCCAAGAATCCAAGTTCAGCTTCCTTGTAGCCCAGAAAGACGAAATTATGTATCAAGTCAATCCCAGTCTAAGATTTCTCATAAATTTTCTTTTATTCTCTAGAATATGCTGCTTATGATCAGTAATAGTCATTTCCATTGAAAGAAACCATATCCCTATCCACAGAGGCAAGTTGCTCTGAAACTCCCAACAAGTTAGCCAAATTAAAATAATTCAAAAGCAGCACATTTTCAGTGAGTCAGCACTATATGTAGCCAGTTACAAACATCAGCCTAGATTGAGCACATAAAGCCCAGTGCAATAGGCTTCTTTTGCAATATTTAGCCTACAATCCCCAGGGGACCCAGCAAGCCTCTACTATAGCCCTTGACCCTTGCTTATAGCCCCAACTGTAGCTACTGGACCAAGAAAGGGAACCTGATGCAGGAGGGATCAATGTGATTATTACGCATGGAAATTTATACTTCCTCTTTTGCTTGCTTTAAGAAAATGTAAAGATAGACTAGGATAATACTTTGGGGGCACTTACTAATAAACAGGAAAAACTGAGCATAAACTAAGATGAGTGACAGAGTGACTTTAAAGAGACTGAGTAACTGTCTGGCTTGATTTTCTTTGAGATCCCAGTCCGGAATCCCTTCAGGTCCAGGAATTTTCCTGCCATTAGCAATCTATGAGATTCTTCTGAATTTTTACATAAATTCACTCTTTAGCTTATGCTAGTTCAAATGATTCTGGCATTCATCCC
Source organism: Glaucomys volans (assembly GCA_020662805.1). Lineage (NCBI taxonomy): Eukaryota > Metazoa > Chordata > Mammalia > Rodentia > Sciuridae > Glaucomys > Glaucomys volans. The sequence goes on along the minus strand of JAJEJO010054239.1, from coordinate 176,798 downwards.
CAACTGGATTCTGATATTCAAAACATGAAGGAGTATTGTTTAAGATTATCTCTTCTCCAATTCTTGCCTAAGATACAAAGTCCAGTTCCTCTTCCACAATGGAGGAAAGACTGTAACTTCATATCCATCTTAAAATCTTCTCTGGCTTCACGCCTCACCTCCTGGAAAACTACATAAATAAGATCCTCATGGCTTCATAGGAACAGCTATAGACTGACAGCATAAAAGAGTCTAATCTCAAAGTAGCCAAGTCTACTAGTAATCATCATATATAACATTAGATAACCAGTCAAAACATTTAGCTACATAGTCTAAAATATCTGCATTTGGTTAATTTTATTGTTTTTTAAATGCACATAACTAAAACACACACACACACCCTGAAGATCCCAAAACTGAACTCAAGTTTCCATTTCCTATAAGAACAAAACTGATTTCAGCATTTAAATGGCAGTTTTTATAGCAATGTACCCATCAAAGTTTCAAAATTCTTAGGATCTAAATTACAAAAGATCCTACTTACATATTTCAGTAAGAAGCTTTGGTCTAAAAAGGGGAGTGCCCCAGATTAAAGGAACTCCCATGTATCATCCATGTGGATCAACTGTATCCAAACATTTCTGAAGTTTGCATAGAAACACCTTATAAATGAATAAAGAGTTCTTTCCAGGGAGTATCAACTTATTATCTGGGACAAGAAACAACCTTGGATAGGGAGAGAGGGTATGCTGAGAACACCAATAGAAAGGGTCCCTCTATGTACAACTTGGCTGAGAAACATGCTGGATTGGAGAGGTGAAGGCCAAAAGATCTTGGGGGAAGAAAGACGAAAGGCTAAAATGTGGAACACAGCTCTGGAACTGTGGACACTGTGGCATTTAATTTCATAGCACTCACAGGGTGGCTTGGGTGTGTTGTTCCAGCACAGCTCATGGTTGCATAAGGTCCAGAGTCCTGCGTAGAGTTCAAGGCCACTTTTGTTCACCAGAAACTGCACCCAGTCCATTGGGGACGAAGAAATCAGCATCAGGAAGCTAAAGCCACAGAGGCTGCCACAGAACATTCGAATGTAGGACCGAGTCTGATTCATATGAAGCTGCCGCCTCTGGGAGGAACTCAGATGTTTCTCCGTAGGGAGGGTGGGCTACAAGGATGAGGGGAATATTGCCTACCTGAAAAGATAACCCCAGGTCCCCAAGATCTCCTACTCTTTTCTACCTTGAGTATCCCCATGTGGGTTTGATTTGTGGATATTTTCACTGTTCTTTCTATAAAAATCCAGAAGTGTTTCTGTCTTAAGGATGCTCTCCCTAGCCCCTAAGTAAGTCTTCTTCCTCCCTCTGATCTGTGATCAGTGTCTCCTCACCCTTTGGTATTGCCGGTCCCCCTTAACTTTGGGAACATCAGGAATGTAGAAGTTCAAGGTTGACTGTTCCTTCTTGTCCATCTTGGCAGCCAGTTCATTTTCTAACTGCCACGGAATTTGTCTCAACACATCTCACATGAGCTGGCAGAACCAACAGGGTATAGGACCATGGCACCTATTCCATTCCTATTTCATCTTTTCCTTCTGGTTGAATCAGGAAGAAATCATGTTTTATGATGGTCCCCACTGTCCCTTCTCCAACTCATTCTTTTTAAAATTTTTTTGCAGTGCTGGGGATTGAACCCAGGGCCTTGTGCTTGTGAGGTAGGCACTCTACCAATTGAGCTATATCCCTAGCCCTCCAACTCATTTATTAAAGAAATTTGCAAATACATTTTCAGTTGCCATGTATCAGGCTTCGTGTTAGGTCCTAGGACATGAAAGATAAAGAAGACAGTTCCCTTGGAGCAAATAAAGTATAATTCAAATTTCTCCAGGACTCAATTTCTTAGGGTTATAATTCAAGACTATAAATGTATCAGTAGCCTGTAGCCTGGAGTTCAGGATCTTGCCCCACCTCTAAGGGTAAGGCCCATGTTTGTGTCAATTGGCACATGAACCAGTCTGTCAGTCCATTTTTTGGTGTGTGTATGTTTTTTGGGGAGCGGAGCAGATCCTAGGGATTGAACCCAGGAACACTCTACAACTAAGCTACATTGCTAGCCTTTTTAAATTTTTATTTTGAGACAGAGTCTTGCTAAGTTTCTGAGATTGGCCTTGAACTTATGATTCTTCTGCCTCAGCCTCCCAAGTTGCTGGGCTTATAGGCATGCGCCACTGTGCCTGGCTTGTCAGTCAGTTTGTTAGGTGGCATTTACCCATTTCTCCCTTTCTTGCTCTGGTTCCCTCTTTTCAATGCCCTCTATTTTCTGTAAGGGTGCTCCACTACTGCCACTGCCACTGCTGCTAGGGTCCACTCTGACAATGCTGGTCTCCATAGCCATGGGTGCTGGCCAATTCACTAAAAAGCTACCACTCCTCAAGCTACTGTGGCTGTGCTGGGTTCATGGGAGTGAGGACAGTGGCCTTTCCCAACCACCCTTATCTGTTGGAACCTGTTCTTTATTTCAGCTGGTGGGAACTACTGGCAGTACATAGTTCATGTCCATGCTTAACTCTGTGTCTCCCAGGACTTAGCTCAATGCCTGGAAGCATATTATTTAAGGTTGAACAGGTGAGTAAATAATATGTTTTATTTATTTATGTATTTAATATTTATTTGATACTGGGGAAACCAGGGATGCTTTACCACTGAGCTACATCCCCAGCCCTTTTTATTTTTCATTTGGAGACAGGTTCTTGCTAAGTTGCTTAGGGCCTCTCTAAGTCGCCCATTCTAGTCTTGAACCTGTGATCCTCCTGCCTCAGACTCATCAGTTGCTGGGTTTTTAGGCATGCGCCACTGTGCCCAGCAGCAATACATTTTCATACAAAGTACAGAGGTTGATGTAGAAGACAGAATGGTTAACAATATTAGAAGAAAATTAAGGAAGGTTCACTGTAGAGATATCTTAACTGAATTTTAAAGGCATTACCCAGGTATCCAGGTGAAGGACATCTGAGGCAGAGAATACCATGTCCCATTGCAGGAAGTTATGAATGGCATGAGATTCTCAGGACACTGTAAGTGTGATTTTGCTAGGTATAAAATAAAAGGTAAGGGTTGAGGGTTGCTGATAAAGGCAGTTCACAGGGAGTCTTTCACGCCATGCTATGCCGCTACAGTATGGAGTCTCAGTTGCTGGAGTACTCTCGCCTTACTGGCATTACTACAAGGCTCCTTCATCTGCAGCAAACTGTTTGGACAGCATAACTGTTTGATACACATGTATGGTTAGAAAGCTAGATATGGGATTTGAACAGACAGGTTTGCATTTCAATCTTAGTTCCTACACTTACTTAATTCCCGTATTTTCTGATCAGATTCCTTTGTGAAATTTCCTTACCCTCGCTGAAGCTTAATTTACTAATCTCTAAAACTGGGGTAATAGAGATTCCTGCCTCATAGAATTATTATAATTCTTATTACTATTTGTGTATGTATTTCTGTGGTGCTGGGGATCAAATCTGGGGACTTGAACATGCTGGGCAAGTGTTTTACCATTGAGTTACACTCCGAACCCTATTATTATTATTATTATTATTATCATCATCATCATCATCATCATCATCATCTTGAAATGGAGTCTTGCTATATAGACCAGGCTACTCTCCAATTAATGGAGTCAAGCAATCCTCCCACCTCATCTTCCCACATACATAGAACTATAGGTAACTGCTGCTGCATTTATTTTCATAGAATTATTATGAATATTAAAAGATTAATACATTAGCACAGTGCCTTAATAAATGCTCAATAAATGCCATCTATTATTGATAAATATATTATCTATATTGAGCACTTAAGGGCTCAATAAATATCATTTATATTAGTTTTCAAGCTGATTGTCTCTTCAAGCTTGCTTGAATATGGTCTTGGCACAGGCCACTCTAAGACTATGAAATGCTATTATTAATGGAAAGGACATGTCACCCCTCATTGCTTCACTACTGGTACTAAACATGCACATCAACAAACAGATGATATTTGTGTAAGTTGGATATATATGTGTTATCTGGTCATTTGTGAACAGTGTCTAATTTGGTAAATGATGTAATCCTCTAGCCATTAAAGGAACAGGTTGGCACCATTGAACTCTCAGGCCTACTTCAAGGACTGCTTCAGGCCTTCTAAAGGGTAGGATGTTTCAGCCAGGTAGGAACTTACTACAGTCTGTGGTACACATGACAAAACAAGCATATATTGTATTGGGTGGCTGTGTGTATTCTCATTTGCCTACTTTAAAAAGCAATTTGGTGGCTGGGGTTGTATGTAGCTCAGTGGTAGAGCACTTACCTACCACGTGTGACGCACTGTGTTCAATCCTCAGCACCACATAAAAATAAATAAAAAATAAAATAAAGGCATTGTGAAAAAAGAAGCAATTTTGTTGGAAGAAAAACAGAGTAACATCTTTGTGAGTCTGATGTAAGCAGAGATTTTTATTTAAAGCAGAAAAAAAAAAGGAAAGGAAAGGAAAGAAGAAAGGAAGCTGTCAGGTGTGGTGGCATGTGCTTATAATCCAAGTTACTTGGGGGACTGAGGTAGGAGGTTCACAAGTTCAAAGCCAGTCTGGCCAACATAGACACTATCTCAAAATAAAAAATAAAAGAGCTGAGGATGAGGCTCAGTGTAGAATGCCTCTAAGTTCAATTCCCAGTAAAAATTTCTGTATTTTTAATTTTAAAATAAAATAAAATTAATTTGTTTAAATTTAAAAAGTAGATCTCAAGTTTTAAGGACACCTTTTTAATTTAAAATATATATCAAATTTTCTAGTTTGTTTCCATGGCTGCAAAATATCCACTATATATACACCACTTAAAAATAATTTTATTTTTGGCCAGGCAATGTGGTGTCTCTCTGTAATTCTAGCTACCCAGGAGGCTGAGGCAAGAGGATCTTGAGTTTGAGGCCAGCCTGGGCAACTTAACTAGACCCTGTCTTAAAATGAAAAACAAAAAGTGGTGGGGCTGGGTGTGGTGGTGTATGCCTGTAATCCCAGCAGCTCAGGAGGATAAGGCAGGAGGATTGCAAGTTCAAAACCAGCCGCAGCAATGTTGAGGCTCTAAGCAACTCAGTGAGACCCTGTCTTCAAATAAAATGCAAAAAAGGCTGGGGATGTGACTCAATGGTTGAGTACTCCTGAGTTCAATCCCTGGTATTAAAACAAAAAGAAAGAACAAAGTGCTTAATTGATACTTCACAAAAGAAGAGACCAAAATGGCCAACAAATACAGTGAAAGGTGTTCAACTTGGTTAGGGTAATGAAAATTAAAACTATAATGAACTGTCACTATGCACCTACCAGAATGGCTTAAATGTTGGCAAGTATGTGAAACAATTGGAAACCTCATGTATTTCTGTTGAACTTGTAAATTGGTATAACTACTTTAAAAAATTGCCCAAAAGTGTCTACAGAAGTTGAATAAGCACATGCCCTTTTCACTCTAGGTAGATATACAACAGAGAAGAGTTCCATGTGTCCACCAAAAGACATGTGTTGGTATCCTCACTGCAGCACTCTCCATAGTAGCTCCAAACTGGAAACTACCCAAACGCCCATCAAGGGAAGAATGGAAAATTGTAGTACATTCATATAATGAAATAACTATACAGGAGTGTGTGCAATCAGCAATCTCATGAGCAAGATGGTGAGTATTGTAAGACTAATGCTGTGTGAAAGAAGCCAGACACACAAAAGTCCATGGAAATGATTCTATTCATATGAAGTATAAAACAGGAAAAACACCTCTGTGTCATTAGAAGTCAGAAATACTGTTGAGAGGAAAGTGCCTAGGAACAAGAAAAGGATGTGTAAGGGCTTTTTTTCCAGTACTGGGGATTGAACTCAGAGCCTCATGCAAATTAAGCAAATCCTCTGCTACTGAGTTACATCCCCAGCAAAGGGGCTCTTGAAGTGCTGGAAGTGTTCTATTTATCTGGGACTGATTACTAACCGTACACACATATACACATGCACACACACATGTATACATATATGTGTATACACACAAATATATACTTCAGTGAAAAGTTAAAAGGATAATTTGAATATATAAATCAAGAATTTTAGCCAGGCACAGAGGTGCACGACTAATCCCAGCAACTTGGGAAGCTGAGGCGTGAGGATAGCAAGTCAAAGCCAAATTAGACATCTTAGCAAGACCCTATCCTGTCTCAAAATAAAAAAAGGGCTGGGGATGTAGCAGAGTGTCCCTAGTTTCAAGTCCTGATACTGAAAAAAAAACTTAAAAATGTTTGTCTCTTGTTTCAGTATTTTCATCCCTAGGAATCTATAAAATCATAACTAGTGTTTTTACAGACTATTTAAATATCCTCCTCTTTACCCATCATATCTATCTTGGGTTCTGTCAGATGTTAATAACACCTTCCTTGCTCTCTTTTTGTTTGCTCTCCTGTTAAATCATCATTCTTTTATTGTCAACATTTTGGTTTCATTTTAAATCTCTCTTGAAAGAACATTTAGACTTTGTTCTTTGCTCAATCCAAACGTCAGATTTTTAATGGGGAATTTTAACCTATTAAAATGTTATGTGATTGTTTGGATATATTAGTCTTATTTCTGTCATCTTGTCCTTCATATTTTCAGTCCCCAGTACTTCTTTCTACTTTCTTATTTTCTACTTTCTTATTTTAACAGAATGATCCAGTTTTCTTTGGTCCTTTTCTTTTTTTGGTACTGGGGATTAAACCCAGGGACGTTTTACCACTGAGCTCTATCTCCAGATCTTTTTATTTCTTTATTTTGAGACAGGGCCTTGCTAAGTTGCTAAGGCTGGCCTTGAACTTGGGATCTTCTTGCCTTGGCCTCCCCAGATCCTGGGATAACAGGCATTTGCCTCCTCACTTGGTTGGGACTTTTCTTTTTTTTGGAATTATTCTTTTTGTAGTAATTCTTTTTGTAATAATTCTTTTTTGTAGAAGTCATGCATCTTGTTTCTTGATCAAGTTTATCTAATAATTTTTTGGATGCATTTTTTAAAAAATGAGCTCTAAGACTTTCACAGTAGCAATGCAAAGATAATACCTAATGTTGGAAGATGGCAACAAATGGACATTTTTATTCATTATTGTTGGGAATGTATTTCCACCCCACGTTTCCAAGTGTTTATAGCAAGGAGGTGGGGAAAGAAGCCCTGATTACAAGGCTTAATTCAGGGTAGGCCTGCAGCTATGGTCAGTCCCATTCAAACCACAAAACTCAAAGAGGAATTTCTAAGTGAAAAGTAAGGGATTAATGGTGAGAAAGGATGAATATAGATTCTGGCAATCAATATCCTCTTTAAATGGTCATTTTTGTATTATGTGTAACTGAGAAAACATGGATGTAATCTAAATGTTTATAATAGGGAATTGGTAAATAAATTATGGAACATCTACACTATTCTCACTTTCTATGTAATTTTTTTGGTACCAGGGATTGAACCCAGGGGAGCTTAAACACTGAGCCACATCCACCACCCTTTTTATTTTTTATTTTGAGACAGAGTCTTGCGAAGTTGCTTAGGGCTTCGCTAAGTTGCTGAGACTGTGTTTGAACTCATGATCCTCCTGCCTCAGCCTCCTAAGCTGCTGGGATTTCAAGCATGCACACTATGCCTGGCTCTGTGTAATCTTGACAAAGTTATTTAACCCCTCAGTTCTAATTTTCCTTGTTTCTAAAATGGGAATACAAAGAACACCTACAACAATCATAAAGTTGTTGTGAGGCTTAAACAAATTGACATATGAATTGACCTTAGATAGTGCCTGGTACATAAGAAGTACACAATAAATTCTAGGTAATATTTTGTTATTATTCACATTATTCAACTTTTAAAAATAGATTTTTAGCTCTATACTATGCACATGAAATGTGCCTATAATATATTGTCAACTAAAAAATTTCCAAAATATGGGTTATAGCATGCTCTGGTTTTTTATTTTAAAAGATTATGTTTGTCTATAGAAAATGACCATAGATATATCCACAATGTGTCATACATCACACATAGAAATAAGTGCTAAAATGCCATTAGTCTCTTCTTTTCTGTTTTTTTTTTTTTTTTTTTTTTTGTGGCCTTCTGGCACTGTAAAAGGCTCAAGGGTGTGAAATAAGCTTAGGGAAGGCTATGAACATCAGGAAGGACTATGGTGATGCTATGGAGCAAGGGCTTGCTGTGAAGCCAATGCCATGGCATGGCTTGTGCAAAAAGACAAAGCATTATTGGAAGACTGACCAACAAGGAACAGGAGCTATAAGCTCAAATCTCTCTAACTGATTGGTTGATAATGGAATTTATAGGGAGAGGGGAGAAGTTGCTTACTGATTGGATGGCACACTTCTTCACAGGTTACATTTTTATTTTTGAGGGGAGTTATGCTTTGTGCAGGGGATTTTGAGTTTGTGACCCATTGACCAGACCACTTAGCTGCTTTTGCTTGTGTCCATTCTTGAAATGCAGGTTCCATCCAGGTCCCATGGCACACACCTGTAATACCAGTGACTTGGGAGCAGGAGGATTGCACATACATGATCAGACTCAGCAACTTAGCAAGAGCTTGCCTCAAAATAAAAAGGGCTGGGGATATAGCTCAGTGACAGAGGGCTCCAGGGTTCAATTCCCAGTCCCCCGCCCCCCAAAAATGACCTCTCTTCCTAGTGGGGCCAATCAGGAATCATGTTCTTTCTCTTGGAACACTGAACACTGGGACAGTGAGGGAATGATTAGGAACAGCAAAAGGATAAAGCAGATGTGAAGTCAGGGCTGAGAGAGAATGGGTCCTGAGAAACCAAGGAATAGCCTTTGTTCCTAGTAGGCATTCTGGACCATTAGACCATGGCTATACTTAGATTTTTTTTAAAATATGTAAATGATTGAGAAGATAGTAATTCCCCACTGCTGAGCTAACAGGAGTTCTCTTTCTTGCAACTAAAAGAAAGATCTATGACCTGAATATCAAATCTTTAACCTTTCATCATCTAGAATACAAAGACTATTTTTCATTTATGGGTCATCCTTATATTACATATCATCATTCACAGTAATGGGAAGACTCAGTTTCTTTGACATTGTTTTCATGTTTAGAGTTATAATTTCTTCAACACTGCCTAGATGTTTATTTGTTGGCTCAATAATCCATTATCCTTACTGGCCTCCTGCCACTGTCTAGCTAATATAGTCTCAAAGAAGTTTAATTGATTTGAATAATTTCCAAAGTAAACTCTCTCTCTCTCTCTCTCTCTCTCTCTCTATCTCTCTCTTCTCTCTTCTCTCTTCTCTCTCCCTCTCTTAGATATTGAACCTAGAGGCACTCTATCACTGAGTTATACCTCCAGTCTTATTTTTTTGAGACAGGATCTTAATACATTGCCTAGGCTGATCTGGAACTTGTGATCCCCCTTCCTTCGTCTCCCAAGTAGGTGGGATTACAGTGCCTACTCTTTTCACATGGCGGTAGACTTTCTTTAAAAAGATAAATCAGGGCTGGGGGGTGTAGCTCAGTGATAGAGTGCTTGCCTTGCACTGGGTTCAATCCTCAACACCACATAAAAATAAATAAAGATATTGTGTCCATCTACAACTAAAAAAATTTTTAAAAGATAAATCAGCTACTACACAAAGGGGAAACAGCACTGACCAAACATAGTGGTTCCTAGATTATTTGCATCATTGCTTCTTTCACGTTCTAGGGTGTATTGAAAATTGGCCATGCATATTCAAATCCAGTTATCATTCCTTTCTAGAATAAGGCAGTGGACTAACAATAGGATGTAGGCACAGTGGGCTCCACAGTCAAACTGCACTCAATACCAAGGAGACTAGATATTTGTAGGCATTTCCAGAGGCATAATTCCAGGGCGGGAAGAAAGAGTTCCTGTTAGGGAGGCCACATAGTTATGGCCTAATTCCAGCCCTGCTACCCTCAGGATGTATGTGACCTTAGTAGAATAATTTCAATTAAAAAATGTATTGGCATTCTACTTCTTGTTAAGCACTGTGATATGTGCAGCAAGGGATGAATTTACTAATCTGACAACATTTACTGAGCACAAACATTTACCTGGCACTGTGCTAAGGGATGGAATTATCCCCATGAATAAGATCCTTGTCTTGCGCTTGAGAAATGGCACTTTACCTCTCTTAAATGAGAGATGTAAATTAGATATTTCCAAAGATCACATCTAACTCTAAATATTTATGTTTTTAAAAATTATCCCCTAGACCTCTGTACTTCTTTTGAAGGGTAAGGAGTTCCTTTATTTAGTACAAGCAGACATTACAACAGGGGATTAAACAAATCCCCAATTTTCAACATATATTGCAAATAGCATATACTGAGTAGTATAATGATTTTACCTAAATCTTTGTTAGGACTCAAGTCTTTATTGAATTTTTTGGAGGCATAATCTTTATTCAAGATAGCATGAAGTCAGGAGCAGAACCTTCAAAACTTGAATTCTGACCAGCTGCCCCATGTGACTATGACTCTACCAGTTTCCTGAGAAAGAGACTTACTAAGGACACTCCAGGACAAGGAAAACTATCGCTGGGATCTTGACCCAAATCTCTAATGAATAGTCTATCCCATTGAGCCATCTATCACTACCAGGGTCTTCTTTGGCCTGCTCAAGGGTCTTACCCCTAGACACTGTTTTAGTCAGTTTTTTTTGCTTCTGTGACCAAAAGACCTGACAAGAACAAGTCTAGAGGAGGAAAAGTTTATTTGGAGCTAATGTTTTCAGAGGTCTCTGTCCATACATGGTTGATTCTGTTGCTCTGGACCTGAAGTGAGACAGAAAATCATGATGGAGAGGTGTGGAGGAGGAAAGTAGCTCAGGATATGGCAATTACGAAGCTGAGAAAGTCTGCTTAAGCCACACACATATCTGTCCAAACTATATAAATTTGACTATTTTTTTTTTTTTTGGTTTAAAAACCCCAACATCAGACATCCTGGAATGTTGGTCTAACCCTATATGGGATTTCTGGCATTCTTCCATGAGTTTATCTGACCTAGATGTAAGGTTACAGGGAGCAAGAGCCTTCATCAAACAGTTTCAATGCTATAAGAGATCCTAATAATATCTTCCTCTTGGCATTATTGTAAGGATGAAAGGAAATGACATAGTTCAACAACAACAAAAATAAAGCCCCAAAACTAAAAAAAATTATAGGTGGTGCATATTTACATGGGATATACAGAAGATCCAAAAGGATATAGAGGGGAAAGTCTCTTTCCCATCCTATGCCTTAGCTACCCTATGTTTCTTTTTGGAGACAACCAGTATGCCTGCTTCAAGACACATTCTATGCATATACTGATAAACAAACACACCATATATTTCCTCCTATTTAGTATTTTATTTCTTGTAAAGCCTGATAGGACATCACCCAGTGTGTCTGACGGCACTAGTAAGGTTTCCAAGCTTTGAGTTACTTTTTATTTTTCTTAAAAGTGGAGATTTTTCAAAGGCCAAATTTTCTCTCTGATATGTGGATGCTAACACATAATAAGGGGGGAATAATAGAAGTTCATTGGATTAGACAAAGAGGAATGAAGGGAAGGGAGGGGCCATGGGAATAGGAAAGAAAGTAGAATGAATTGGACATGACTTTTGTATGTTCATATATGAATACATGACCAGTGAAACTCCACATCATGTATAACTGCAAGAATGGCATCCTAGTTGGAATAAATTTTACTCCATGTATGTATAATATGTCAAAATACACTCGTCATGTAGGTCAAAAAAGAACAAATAAAAAAGTGGAGGTTTTTATTACTCTTGATCCACAATGGATATTTTATATTATTTCATGGCCCTAGTTCCCTAGAGGGAGGTTCCCCCGTAGTAACTGATAGAGCAGCATGGGGGAGGAGACAAAGCATTACAGTTTGTCAAACCTAGAGTGCCACTTTTACATATTGAATAGAATTTTGTGTTTCTAAAAATTGGTCCACTCCTGTTGTCCATTGTTTGTTAAAAGTTTAAGACCCTCCAATGGCAGGAGTTTCATACAAATCATTATTACTGTCTGTATTCTACTGGACTGTTATGGAGATGTCCATATACACGTCCCTGAAGTTTTTTATTGTTTTGTTTTTGTTGTTGTTTTTGGTGGAGACAAATGAACCCAGGAACACTCTACTACTGAGCTACATCCCCAGCCCTTTTAAAACATTTTGAATTGTCCAGACTAGCTTCAAATTTTTAGCCTTCCATTTTCCCATTTTTCCTTAGTTATTTCATAATATTCTCATGATTTCAGCTATCATCTCTGGGCAGATGACTCCCAAAGCTCTCTTGTGAGCTCCCAATCTTGGATCTGCTGCACATCACAACTTTCTACGTTTCAAATCCCTCAAAAGCATATCTTGCTGGGCGCGGTGGGGCATGCTTATAATCATAGTGACTGGGGAGGCTGTGGCAAAAGGATCCCAAGTTCAAAGCCAGCCTCAGCAAGTTAGCAAGGCCCTCAGCAACTTAGCAACACTTTCTCAAAATCAAAAATAAAAGAGGTTGGGGATGGCTCAGTGGTTGAGAGCCCCTGTTTTCAATCCCAGCTCAAAAAAAAAAAAGATCTTAGAGCTCATCTTTCCAAAGTCTGCTCTTTTGTGTTCAGTCAGTGCTTTATCATTAGTCAGGAAACCAAGCTGATATACCCTCATATCTTTTTCTTTCTCCTTTTCCTTGTTTCTATTCCCACTCTGTCCATTAGTTGATGAGTTCTATCTTTCTGTGTCTGAACTGTTACTGCATTTGCCGGCCCCTCCACCCCCTCCCCTGCATCCTCCTTTCCACTGCCACTTCTTTAACACAAATCTACTGAAGGTCACCCTTGGGGATCTGGTTTTTCTAGTTTCCTAACCATAAAAAATCCCTGAGTAAATCTGGACATCTTTGAACTTAAATTTGAGCAGGGAAACTAGGAAAAGTTACATTGACTGAATGGAAGGTTAAAGACATGTTTAAAAGAGAGATACCAAAGTGAAATTAAAGTAATTTGGGGCCCTTTCTGTGATCAAAGGCAATTGTTTCACAGATTTCTTTGTTGAAGTGCATCTCAGTCTGGTATACATCCAAGTGTTTTCCAAGATACAAACTCTTTGATAGCAGGAACACATTTCCTTTATATCTCCTTGGTCCGATGAGGTTTGGAGAGTGTGAATGACAAATGTAAATGAAGTTCTATGGATGGTTATTTAATTATTATGTAGTTTCATGTCAGATGTTCAAAAGTTCTGAATAAATGGGTAGGCAGAAACCTACATGTATAAAAAAATTATGCCATAAAGAAAAGTTATGTGTGGCACAGGACTGGAAGATATAGGGCAAGGCCAATTATAACAAGGAGTATGTGTCTAAATTTGGGAAAGTCTGCCAAGAGTTATAGAGTAAACCTGAATAAGATAACTGATACGATTATATGACTAGGAGAGAATAGTGAATTGGGCTAATAAGGGAAAACGCAACACAGAATACTTTTAGTAACAACACAAATTGTACGTGTTCAGTAGTAGGAAACTGGGTAGAAGCCAGGCATGGTGGCACACGCCTGTAATCCCAGCACTTGGGAGGCTTAGGCAGGAGGATTGCAAGTTCAAAGCCAGCCTCAGCAACTCAGTGAGACCCTGTCTCTAAATAAAATACAAAATAGGGCTAGGGATGTGGCTCAGTGGCTCAGTGCCCCTGGGTTCAATTCCCAGTACCAAAAAAAAAAAAAAAAAAAAAAGGAAACTGGGTAGAGTTTTGTATACCTGGTAATAGGAAGGGAGGAGCTTGGAGGTAACAGAGTACAGTGAGGCAGAGATGCTCCCCTGTGAAATGAAATGAGTTTAAAGAGAGTCAGGAAGCAAAGACAATTTGGCACTCTCTACTTAAATACGATGAAGTTAAAAGTCTTGTTAATATAGTTGGCCAGTGTGACAGAAGAGAAATGAAGCCATCAATCCCAAGTGAACTGGGGTCTACAATTTCTGAAACCTATAGCACATAGGGATGTTCAAGTTGTTTAGAAATTTCTTAGCCACCAGGCTCAGAGATAATTATCCCTGAATTTGGCTTTTCCCATTCAATCTACCATATATATATGCTAGCAAAGTTATCTTAGTGAATCTTAGTTCTGGCTTTGTTGCTCCTCCACTAAAGACATTTGTTTTCCTATGGACTCAAAAGTAAAATTTCAGTGTAACATGCAGTCCAGTTTTTAAAGAATGATAGACATATGAGGAAACAGACTTTGGAATGAAAGACCTGGGTCCAAATATTGGTTCTGACAACTTTCTATGGCAATTTGAGCTCTATGGCCAAGTTATTTTAATTCTGAGAGCTAGTTTCCCCATCTGCAAAATGTAGATAATATTCAATTTCACCCTGTCATGAGAAAAAATAATATATATGGTACATAGCATCTCATTTGATAGTTTTCTCCTTCCCTTGACCCAGTTTCAACCTACTTTCTAAGAATATTTTTGTCAGTATTTCTCTCTTTTTTTTTTTTTGGAACCAGGGATTGAACTCAGGGACACTCAGCCTCTGAGCCACATCCCCAGCCCTATTTTGTCTTTTATTTAGAGACAGGGTCTCACTGAGTTGCTTACGGTCTCACTAAGTTGCTGAGGCTGGCTTTGAACTCGCGATCCTCCTGACTCAGCCTCCCAAGTTGCTTGGATTACAGGAGTGTGCCACCATGCCCGGCAGTATTTCTCTTCATGCACTATTCGTTCTAACCAAATAGAGTAGTTTCCTGGAATCTGTCCAGATTCTTCTTCCATCTCCACTTACGTTTTACATTTGTTCATCTTATTCATCCAGAACATATTCATCAGATGTCTGCTATGTGCCAGACAGATCCGAGAGTGAACAAGTCAGTCCTCCTTCTAGATTATAGTCCTCCATGGACTGCTCTTTTCATCTAGGTATTGAAATTCTGACTTTCAAAAGTTAACACAAATGCTTCCTCATTCATTCATTCATTCAACAAATACTTGTTGAAAACTTCCTATGTGCAGAGTCCTGACTTAAGAAATAAAGATACTCATGGCATATGAGATCTGCAGGGGACACAAACAAGTGAAAAGGCTAAAATGAGGGTGCTACGTAAAAGCCCAAGAGGAGGGGATGCAGTTTCTTGTATCACAGCACATAATGGAAAGTGTTCTTCACTAGCTGCCCCACACACAGGGTGGAGGGGATCACTGTCTCAGCACCTACACTCCACTTCTAGCATCCTTGATGGTCTGGTATAGGCTGAGATCTTAAGAATAAGTAGGTAATAAAAAGAAGAGATAGGCCATTCAGTCATTAATTTAAAAAGTTACTTATTGAGCTTGTACTGTGTGCCAGATACTGTGCCAGGGGCTAGAAGTACAACAGGGAACCCAGAACCTACTTTTAAAGAGTGTTTCCTCAGGGGGAACAGACGGACAAATGGACACACACTTACAATAGTATGAGATCGGTGCTCTGAAGGAGATAAGCTCAGAGAGTTATGGGATCCCAGAGGGGGATCTTACCCAGGTTTGAGAAGTCATGATTTTCAGAGTGGTAAAATATGAGTTTAGACCTTTGAGTAGGCAGTGGCTGTGGGAGGTAGGAAAGACATTCCAAGAAGGGAGTAGAGGGCTGGGAAGTAAGGTAATTATGGGACATCTTCTTTTCCTATTCCCAATCCCTATATTCAATATGCCATCTTCTTTTAGACCTCTGTGCCTTGCCCATGCTTCTATTCCCTGCTTGGCCAACTCACACTTAGGAGCCAGTCAAAAGTCACTTTCTTTATAAAAGACCTCCCCAAACAAAATTAGTCATTTTGCTCTCTGCTTCTGCAGTAATGATTCTTAATTTGTGAGCCAAATATCTGTAATATTGTCTTACAGTAAATTCTTTTTCTGATATCTATATGGATTTTATTAGAAGCTATAGTTATAAAAATTAAACAATGTTTTTATTAATTTAAGAAGCTGCCTTCAATAAAAGGAAAAATATGGAAAATAAATATTATATATTATTAGTATCACTATTTTTATTATTAATCTACTGTCAAAATTGATGTCTGTGTATAGTGGCACATATCTATAATTGTAATGACTCAAGAGGCTGAGGCAGGAGGATTCCAAGTTTGAGGCCAGCCTCAGGAATTTAGGGAGATCCAGTCTTGAAATAAAAAGGGTTGGGGTATACCTCAGTGTTGAGTGTCTCTGGGTTAAATCCACATATGCACAAAACAAATTGATGGTAACATGCATTTATAGTAATTTAAAGAACTTATATTAAGAATTGCTTACTCATTTAACCCCCCATCCCTTTTTTTTTTTTTTTTCGGCACTGAGGATTGAACCCAGGGGCACTTAACCAATGAGTCACATCTCCAGCCCTTTTTTGTATTTTACTTAGAGATGGGGTCTCACTGAGTTGCTTTGAACTAGCAATCCTCCTGCCTCAGCCTCCTGAACTGTACCCAGCTAAATTTTCATTACTTTATGATAGGCTCTGAACATTTTATTTTTTTATTTTATTTTTTTGAACCAGGGATTGAACTCAGGGACACTCGGCCACTGCACCACATCCCCAGCCCTATTTTGTATTTTATTTAGAGACAGGGTTTCACTGAGTTTCTAAGGGCCTCACTAAGTTGCTGAGGCTGGCTTTGAACTCGTGATCCTCCTGACTTAGCCTCCCAAGTCGCTTGCATTACAGGTGTGCGCCACCACACCTGGCTTCTGAACATTTATTTAGGTTATAACATTTTAGAAACATTAAGTCTTTCATTAACTTTCTAATTGATACACTGGTGAGAGACAGAATAAAATCTTTGAAATATTGTCTCAAAAAATCTGTAAGTACTTTCACTAGTAATTTTATAATCTATTCATCAAGTCCAGCTCTCTAATCTTGTACGACTAAGTGATTTCTCTCCCCTGGTATGGTCTGAATATCACAGAAGAGGGTGCTTTGGCACCCAGTCCTGAAACTGCTTGCTTTCACCTTTGAACCTGCTGAATCCTCCTCAATTTTTGATCCTGTGAACCTGATTATAAACTTGGCTCTTCTGACAATGACTCTGAGGTTCTCTATGTTGTTAACTTGGGTATGTTCTCTCTTGGATGATGGTACCCATTTATTAGTACTGATGAAAATTTAGATTGATGTAGTGGAGAAATTATCATTAAAAATGCAATTCTTAGCCCTATGGTGCATGACTGTAATCCCAGAGACTTGGGAGCCTGAGGCAAAAGGATCACAAGTTCAACGGAAGCCTGAGAAATTTAGCAAGACTTTGTCTGAAAAATAAAAAAGGGCTGGAAATTCTGCTCAGTGGTGATGTGCCCCTGGGTTTGATCCCCAATACTGCAAAAATCAGTTATTCAAAATTAAAAAAACTACTTACTAGCCAAGTGACAGCAAACCATAGCATGGTTTTCATTTCCTTTTTTTTTAAATATTGTTTTTTAGTTGTCAATGGATCTTTTATTGTTTTTATGTGTAGTGCTGAGTATCAAACCCAGTGCCTCCCACATGCTAGGCAAGTGCTCTACCACTGAGTTACAACTCCAGCCCCAGCTTTCATTTCCTTTTGCAGTGAGGACTTGACTATGCTGTATGTTAGAACTTTTGATATTGCCCCACAAGTTTATAAGATAGTGTTAATTTTCAGGGCCTGGACGGAATCTGTTTCAAGTTTTGGAACTCAAAGACTGTAAAGACAATCTTGTATGTGACTTGGCAGCACTTAACTATGCTGTAATAATATAGTGGTGAACAAGGAAGATAGGATGTCTGACTTAATAACCATCTGTGGAATTCTCACTGACCACTCCTCAAGCTCTTTTCTGGATACCTATTTCCTGGACCTACGGCTTTCTTCCTTCCCCACTGCTGTAGTTCAGCCTCTCTTTATTCTCTACCTCCAATAAAAAAGGGCCCCCTAACTGGTTTCTTATTCATCCAACTATTCAGCATACAATTTCTAAAACACAGATCTTTGGGATGACTTTCAAGGGCCCACAGAATTGAGTTCTGATTCTTGGACTTTCTATGTCAGCTCCCCGCAGGAAGAGGCCTCTATCATTACTTTGGGGCATTCTCCATCCTGCACCCGAAGTCCCAGCAATAACTTGCGGCTCGCAGTAAATACACAATAGGGTATGTAGAAATTGGTCTGGAGGAAGGGGTTTTGAGGGCAGTCAACTGGGAGATTCATAATTAACCATGAAGAGAAGATCACCCCGTGGAGACAGGCAATGGAAGCCTCAAGTTTGCTCTGGAAATACACTTTTCCGGTCATAAGTAGATCACATTGTTGTGACCTTGTGATCCCTTCTCTAGCAGAACACTCCAGACCACCGAATTCCAGCTTCTTGTGGCCACACAGCATTTTACAGAACGGACTTGTGGCTCTAATCCTCGCTTCCTCTGCTCGTTAAGTTACCTTGGCCTGGAACGCCCCTGAGGCCTGACGAGCGCTCACTCATGGTTCAAGCCGCGCCCTAGCGGGGCCCTTTCCCTTCTGCCCCTCGGCCCGGGTCCTGCGCTTCCGCAGTCGGGAGCGCTCGGTAATTCCAGTATGGAGGCGCGACCTCTGTGGTGATGCGCCATTCTCTGCTTCCTCAGGCCGTGAGTCGCCAGCCCCGGTGAGCCGTGGCCGATGTCGCGCACCATCGGTCACAAGCAGTTGGAGCTCCTCGTCCAGGCCGCGAGTCTGTCCTCCCCCGGGGGCCGGGCGGAGAGCCGTCCGGATCACGTGCCACGCCGATTGTCACGCGGGCGCGGCTCACCTGACCAGAGTCTCACGTGGCTCCGCCCGCTGTAGGGAGAGGTCGCCGGCGAGCCATGGCAGGCCCCAGGCTTTGGTTTCCGCTGCTGCTGGCGGCAGCGTTCGCGGCCGGGGCGGCGGCTCTATGGCCTTGGCCACAGTACATCCAAACCTCCCACCGGCACTACAACCTTTCTCCCTACAAATTCCAATTTCGCTACCATATCAGGTCCGCCGCGCAGCCGGGCTGCACTGTCCTCGATGAGGCCTTCCAACGCTACCGTAAGGTGCTCTTCGGTTCCGGCCCTTGGCCCCATCATAAATTATCAGGTGAGTAACACCTGCCGGACCTTGTTCCCCGCCCTGAGAGCGCGGCCTGGGGACAGCCCCCTCAAATCTGTTGGGACACCCACCTTTTGTTTTTGCCCAGCACTTACACACACATACACACACACACACACACACACACACACACACACACTCTATTTCCTCTTGCCCTTCTGCAGCTATCCTCTCGGGCACTCCCGGGTTTAGTCCATTCACCCCTTCACTGAGCTGACTTCTAGTGCCAGGCTTGTCTGGAATCCTTCCCTTGGCTGTATTAAGTGTTCATCCAGAAAATACCTACTGTAGAACTGCAGTTAACGAGGATATCAAATTGTTGAAAATACCGTGCCATTAGACATCTAAGGTGATCATTCTTACCATGTTCAAGTGATGCTGGGGCCCAGTGAAGCTGTGGCCTGTGCTGGGTAGAGGAGACCAGAGAAGTCCTTCAAAATTGGTGAGACAAGATTCAAAAACCTATGCCAAATTACATTAAAGTATCTGGCACATAGCATGTTCAGTAAATGTTTAAACTATGAGAAAAATCATAGAACACTTCCACAAGGAAGTGAGTTTCTGGCAACCACTTAAAATGAGGTGGTAGGTGTAATTAGCTGGGATTGAGGGTATTTCAGGCCGGGATAACTTGAGCAAAGGGTTATGACTGAGCACAAAGTTGTGGCTTGGTGAATGGTAAGGATGGGGTTAGGGAAAGTACTCACACACACATCCCTACGAAATACTTAGGACATCATTGTTCCTGAACAGAATAATCCCACCTTTTCTAGCAGGCCTTTTATTCTAAAATGGAAGATTATCATGAGTATCTGGATCCTTCTGCAGGCATTATCAGCATTTGTGTTGCTCATCCTTAGATATTAAATAAGTGACTAAGTTAATAAGTGGCATTTACCAATCTCCTAAAATCCCTCCTTTGGCCATTCCTTCCATAACTATGCCTCCATCTAGCAGATATTTTATAATTTTTATTGGATTTATTAACATTAAAGGGCTACTTTGTGTAAAAGTTGTTAAGAGGGCATTGATATTTTTGTTTATTTCTGAGATCATCAAAAAGATGATTTGGCCTGGGGGTGTTGCTCAGTGGTAGAGAGCTTCTATAGCATGCATGAAGTCTCAGATTCATTCCCCAGCACTGAAAAAGGAAAAAAAAAATGACTTGCCGGTTTTATTTAGTATTGCCTTTCAAGTTTCATATCTGGAGCATTAGCATGTGATTCCAGGAAAAGGAGAATCATATGATCCCAACCTCATAACCAAAACTCATGCTGCTCTTAGCTCAATTCAACAGAATTGTTGATACATTGAGATTGCATCTGGGGGATGCAGGAGAGAAACAGATAAGTTCAGGCATCTGGGCTTGGGAGAAGGAAGAGTGCTGATTAGTTTGCTCCACTCTAATTGGGCTAGTAGTTAAGTACACTTCAAGCATCCCCTGGCAAATATAAGGCCTATTCCTGCATAAGACTGAGTTACCAGTAAGTTTATTATTTTAAACCCAAAAAGGAAGGAAAGTAGAATTATTTTTCTTGTGAAAGGGATATATGGAGAATGAAAGGAGACATAGGGAGGAGTCGAGAATAGACTGTCTTTGGAAAGGAGGTAAGTATCAAGAACACAGTTTTTAGCTAAGGGGCAAAATAATTGTTGTATTTCATTTTGAATCCCAGGGCTTGGATTCACTTAGCCAGGAGTCCTCAACTGGACTTTTTATTTTCAGCCTTGTTTTTTTTTTTTTTTTTTCTTTGTTACCTAAATCATAATGCTTTTCCAATAATCCTGGATAATTGGAAGTTGAGCCCAAGAAGCTTAACTTTTAATGCATGTTTGTGTATGGGTGGGGGGAGGTAATTTGAACCTTGTATATATGAAAATCTGAGTCTTACTTCTTTAGACTCCCCCTGGCTTGGATATTCTGCTCTTGAGATTGTGTACCTTGGAGGATCGAAGGTCTGAAACATGACTTATTCAGGAGACAGCCAGAGAAGATGTATCACTTGTTTGTTTATCATTTGTGTACGTGCTGTCAGGCACAATGCCTGATTTCCAAGCTTTTGCTGTTGCTACTACTTTTTTTATCATATTTTTATTGGTGCGTTATAATTGTACACAACAATAGGATTATCATTGTTACATATTCATGCAGGCATATAATGTTGCAATATAATTTGGCTAATATCATTTCCCACTTCCTCTTTTTTAAAAATCTGCTTATATTCCAGGCATTTCTGGGCATGAGAAAATAGTTATGAATGTCTTTGCAGTCTTTGAAGTATGTTTCAATAGAGAGAATAACTGGTGATTTAAAAAATAAAACAGGGAGCTAGGGGTATAGCTCAGTGACTGAGCACTTGCCTAGCATTTGTGAGACTCCAGGGCTGTTCCCTAGTTTCACAAAAAATAAAAAGAAATAAAAATTAAAACAGTCTGAATCCCAGAGATACCCTTTCTTCCTTTTTTTCCCCATCACTCGTTTTCACTTCCAAATAGAAGAGTGAAGTAGGGCATTGGTGGGATTTTGCCAGTTGATGTTTTGTTGAGTTTGTTTTTAACAGCAGGTGTGGACATTTGAGCTGCAGAGTCTCACGCTAGGACATGTTGTCAATTTCTTATCCTGGGTAAAGGCATAAATGTCAATCCCCATTATCCTCAAGAAAAGGTGTACTCTGAAAAAATAAAATAAAATAAGTCTAACAAGTTCTTAACTTTCCCACTTTTGTGGGGCCACTGACAACAAGAGCAGCCAAAGAGAGAAGGTTGAGTCTGTAGAGGTGAGAGAGGTGTATGTGTGAAGAGTTTTCTTTACCTCTGGGTTTATGGGTCTTTAGTCCATTGTCATAAATAGATTTGATTTTATTCTCTCTTCCTAGGTGCAGTGCTTCTGTTGTAAGCTATGGCAGTGCTTAAACAACAGTGAAACGGGTGTGCTGGCTTCGAAACAGTTTCAACAGTTTCAACAGTGGTGTGCTGGCTTTGTGTCCACCACTGGGTTGACTGGGCTTGGGCATGGTTTAGAGCTCCATCCTGGAGAAGTGTGTGCTCAGATACAGGAAGTGGGGCTGCTTGTTAGCTCAACTGTCAGTGAACAACTTCCTTTTTTTTTTTTTTTTTTAACAGACTGCATTTTGATTCATTATACACAAACGGGGTACAATTTTTCATTTCTATGGTTGTATGTGATGTATATTCACACCACTTGTGTAATCATACATGAACCACCTTCTTTTGTAAAGTTTTTGGGGTTGGGGTGAGAAGAATGCTTACAGGTGAAAACTATAACTACTATACTGTTCAGCCTGGTAGTAACTGGTGGTTGGGTGTCAGAATAGTGGCTTTCTTCTTTTGACTGGGGCTGCAGCCCTAGATTGGGGTAGATACAGAGTTCAAGCCCATGTTCTTTTATGCGTTGGAATGTCAACTTGTTGGGCATACAGGGTGGCGTCCCACACTAATGGAGCCTTCGGTCTCCTATAAGACATTCATGAAAAATTCTTCAGGGAAGCTGCTCCTTTGATGCTGTTATACCACAAGGCACCCTGCCCTGGGGCTACTCCAGCTGAATGATACACAATGGAGGTTTGCTCTGGAAAAACTTACCTATTAGAAAAAGGGAAGTAGAAAATGGAAGGGAACTAGCATTTATTGAATGTCTGGCACTCAATGTTTGTTATGCCCTTTAATTGTCATAACATCTCCTTGAAGTCAGTGTTATCCCCATATGTCAGAACAGGGAGTCTCACAAAGTGACATGCTCAAGGTTACACAGCTAGTAGTGGTAGAGCAGAAATTCTAATCAGAACTGTTTGTCCACAAAGATTTTGTTCTTTTCACTGTGCAGTCTTGGGGTAGAGTCATAAATATCTTTGTCAAGCCAGTTAGCAATTTGGAAAACTACTGACCTCTGGTAGGGTTAAGCTCTGATCATACCTTAACGCTAATTGCTTCAAATAATAACCTCTAACATGTAATTGCTTCTTAATGCTCAGGTGGTGAGTGTGTTTATCCCTGCCCCATTGTTATCAGATTCCAGTAGCATTTCTGATTTCCTTCCTTTTATCCCTCCTTAATATAGTGTTTATTAACCAACCATAATTTGTCAATAGCACTAGGTCCAAATATGTATATATATTTGCATGTGACTACAAAGTTTTTTTTTAAAGGATGTTAAATAACTTAGAAGATTCTTGGGGTTTACATCATCATTGATAATTTAAGAAAATGAGAATCTTACCCAGTAGGTTTTTGGCGTTGTTCAAGTTTGTGTCCCTGAAAAGTTGGAACCCCCAAAATATTAATGGAACTACTCTCATCCTTGAAGAATTTATAGTCCCTGAAAGCGGAGATACAGACATACAATAAAGTGTGATTTTTGTTCTGTGATAATTGAAGTGCAGGGTGCTTTGAGGGTGTAGAAGAGGACACCTGACCCAAGGGTGGGGAGTGTGGGAGGAAGGTACATTTTGAATGGCTTTCACAAAGTAAGAGTTCATGTGGATGGAGGTAGTGTTTCTATAGACAGAACAGCTTATGAAAAGCCTTCAGATGAGAAGCTTTCCAGCATATTCAGGGTGGATTAGCAAGTTCTGAAGCTGGAGACTTAATAGATGAAGGGCCATGGAAAGGATTAGTCAGTAAAGGCCATTAAACAGGAAAAGTGATAGGACTAGACTCTGGTTGCGTGGGGGATTTTGGGGAATAAGACTTGAGGAAAGCCCACTAAAGACCTGTTACAGTGATCTGGGTAAGAGGTAATAGTGACTGGAGTAGGATGATGACTGTAGGGACCGAGAAAGACTGAAGAGGGATTTAGGTGGTATGCTTGCAGGTGGTGAGTTAGGTTGAGGGGAAGGTGCTGAGGATGACTCCCATATTTCTGCTTTAGCAGTTTGAATGTTCTCATTCACACATTGCTGCCTCACAAGGATGGAGGAAGGGGATGGAGTCAAAAGAGAAAGATTGATTAAGAGGTTGAGAAGTGGAGTGAGTATGATTAAAAAGTAAGTTTGTTTTTGGATATGTCTAGAGAGGTGTATCATAGCAAACATGGTACCAAAGCTTGGGAAATGAGTTCAGACACTTCCAGAGGACAGGTTCAAAGGTGACCGTGGAAGGGTGGTTGAGGAGGAGAAGGATGTTGGAAAACTGCTAAGCCAGAATGTGGGTTAGTTATTCCTCCAGGGTTTTGAAATCATCTAGGATGATAGCCTTGGGTGGAGAGGAAAATTTGGCATCAGAAACCAAAGTGTCGAGTAAATAACAAAGTGACAAGGAAGTTGCAGAGTGTTGTGATAAGGAAAGGCTCCAGATTCAACGGCTGGATGGTATGAGCCACAAAGGAGAACTGTGTTTTTCCCTTGATGATGGGGGTTGGGTGGCCTAGAAATAGCACCGAAACTCAATCCCTAGGTACGAAAAGATGCTGCCTCTCAGAGAAAATTGTAGGGGAAGCAGTGTGTAGTATCTCCAGAGAGAGCCAGTCTTCAGTTAGGGAGGAAGCCAAAAGGGCTGAGAATGGTTGGTAGTTAAATAACCATGCATCAAAAGTTTGAGATTTTTCAAGGGTGCATGATGTGGTCAGTAAAGAGGAAACATTTATAGGAATGAGAGTGTGGGTCCAGAAATGAGCAGAGGGGCTTATATATTGAGCAGAGTGGCAAAAGATATTAGACACAGGAAATAGATTCCCCTGACCATAAGACTGCCAAAAAACTAAGTTCCAGAGACCAGTCGTGTATGAGTGGTTATCCATTTGGAAAAAAAATTAAATTCTTATATCAAACACAAAGTAAATTTCAAGTAGATTAAAGATCTAAAGATTTAGAATATACAGTAAAAGCATTAGAAGGAAATCCTGGAAATTATTCTTCTAATCCCAGGAGAAGAGGCCTTTTTAAGCAAGCAAATAAAGAAAACCATAAAGGAAAAGACAAACATATTTAACTATATAAAAATCAAAGCAAAAGAAACCACAAGATTAAAAAGATAAAGGTCAAAATGGGGCAAATAGTTGCAGTCTTAAAAGATGAGGATAAAATCTAGAAGAGCTCCACAAATCAATACAGAAAGTTAACCAAAAAAAAAAAAAAAATACAAGGAATTTTGTTAGTAATTGCAAAACAATGCATAAATTCAGTCATTTTAAAATACATGCTAATTAAATCTATGTTCTTATTTTGTTTAGTTTTTTTAACCAGGCTGGAAAAGATGAAAAAGAATTGAGATGACCTAATGTTAGAAGAATGTGAAGAAATGGGCTCAGATATGTGGGTTTGGGTAAAAATCAACACAATAATTTGAAGAGTAATTTGGCAGTGTCATGACCAGACTTTTCACATTTTTGGCCTAGTATTTCCATCCCTAAGAATTTGTCCTATGGAAATCTTTCACGGCTGCACATACATACAAATATTTATTTATTAGAACGTTGCTCATGATATTAAAAATTTAGAAACTTTACAAATGTTCACAAATAGGAGAGAAGTTAGTTAAGGACTTTTCATCAATGGAATTTTATTTAGTATTTATAAATAATGTGAATCTGTAGAATGGTATTGAAAGATCTACAAATCGTTTTGGTAAATTGAAAAAAGTTATAAGCTAATATGTATTTAGATTCCATTTTTGTTCTAAAAATTAATATCAATGTATTTACATAACATTGGAAGACTGTTCAAAATGATAACTGAAGTTACCTTTTGGGATCTAGAATTATAGGAAGATTTTTTTTCTTTCTAATAGTAGTAGGGTAAGGAGGGACAGATCAGATTTTTTAAGTAGGGGAGAAAGGGGGCTGAAAATGTAGCTAAGTGGTGGAGTACTTGCCTAGTAAGTATGAGGCCCTGAGTTCAATCCGTAGTACCATGGGGTGGGGGTGGTGACATAGAGAAAGTTGGGGGGGAAATGTCTTTGTTTTGGGGGGTATTAGGGATGAACCCAGGGGCACTTAACCACATTCCCAGACCTCTTGTATTTTATTTAGATACAGGGTCTCACTGAGTTACTTCAGGTCTTGCTAAGTTGGTGAGGCTGGCTTTGAATGGAAAAAAGTTTTAATTACAATTTTTACTTTAAAAAAATGGAAATGAGAGGAAGGGGGGTGTTCAGCATTCACGTATGAACTGGAGAGAGTGCACTGTGAATAGATGTTGGTCTCTGGAAAGTGAAGAATCTTAGGATTCATGGGCAACTAACTGCACCATGGGCTTGACTGAATTCAGCAGCACCAAGGAGAAGCCACAGACTCAGGACAGTCACCTCATCTCCCATTTTACTGGATAAGAAGTTTCACAGGGATGGCTTTGCCTCCTCCCCTAGCCACACTGATGTGTTTCCCACGCTTGGAATACATTTTCCCCTCTTGGTGCTTAGCAAACACAACACAGGGTTCAGGATCTTACTCAGGTTAAGCCTTCTTCCCTTCCGGGAGGAAGCTACAGTATCTACCACAGCCCTCATCACACTGTTTAGTAATTGTTGTTTGTATTTGTCTCTCCCACTAGACTGTGAGCTCCTCAAGGGCAGGGACCAGGGCTTGTTTTTCTTTTTAACTGCTCCAGCATCTAGCACAGTTCCTGATGCACAGTAAGTGCTCAACGTATCTTAGTTGGAATGAAGAAATGAGTGGGCATGAAAGATTTCCAGGGCTCTTATTTGGCTGAGTGTGGGGAGGTAAAGCCCGCTTGTGGTGTGTATGAAGCTCCGTGTGTGTGGAGGTGGGGAGACAGCTAAGTGGGTTTGGGAACAAACTGCAGCATAGCCTAGGAGAGTTACAGGTCTATGGGGGCAGGGAAGGCATTAGAGTGGTAAGGTGTCAATGGCTGAGTTGACTTTCCTAGTTTTCAATCCAGAAGCCAAGCCAAATGCCAGTTTATAAGCAAATCCAATGTGTTTTCTCCAATCTGCAAGGCCTCTGTGAATTAAGTGCATTAATATAACAGAAATGTTTTGATTCAAGGAGGAACAGGGCTGGTGGAGGGAGAGACTGTTGTACATTGAGGTAAAGATATATAGTTTCCAGATACCCTAATGCAGCAAAGAATTCTCCCTTCCATAGAAGTGGAGATACCTAAATCTTTGGATTTATGGACTCAGAGATTTTTAGAACAGTGTTTGAAAAGCCTGGGTTTCTTTTTAGCATCCCCTACCTTAATCATAAGTGTTCAGAAAAGTTCTAGATTTGAGTGTATAAAAGTGATCTTTATGTTAACCATGTATGCCATTTATGCCTGATTATTATGTAGCATAATCATTATGCATATGTAGCATTAAATGCATTTTTTTTTAATTCTAGCATCATTCATTTTTTCAGCAAACATTTATTGAATGACTACCGTGTGTCAGGCACTGGGAATACAGAGACACTGAGATTGGTCCCTGCTGTTGAGGAACTCACAGTCTAGGTGAGGAGATAGACAAATAAACAGCATTTATTAAGATACGTGTTATGAAAAATGTATGTGTACATTGCTTCATGATCACATAGAAAGGTCTCTTAGGAAAGGGTGGGGAATGACAGAAAAGTTTTACAGATGGAAAGCCAGAGTTATTTCTTAATGAGGAGAGGTATGGAGGGAATGCAGAGTTTGTTTCAATAGGAGGAAGCGATATATGGCAAGAAAAAGTATGGAGAGAACGCGGCATCCTCAAGGATCCGAAAAAGCTCATTGTGTTGTAGTGAGAGTTTCTGCACAGGAGCAGGGAAAGACAGAAGTCTCTTCTGATGTCCATCAGTGGCTACTGGACTTCTCCTCTGGGAAGCCATTTGTTTTTGTGTTTACTTTTTGGTACTGGAAATTGAACCAGACACACTTTACTGCTGTATCACCAATCCTTTTTTTTATATTTTATTTAGAAACAGGGTCTCACCAAGTTGCTTAGGGCCTTGTTAAATTGCTGAGGCTGGCTTTAAACTCTAGTTCTTCCTGCCTCAGCCTCCAGAGCCACTGGGATTACAAGCATATGCCACTGCACCCCAGGCCTAGGCAAGTGTTCTACCACTGAGCTACACCCTCAGTCCTTTTCGTTTTATTTTGAGACATGGTCTTGCCCAGTCTATCCTAGAACTTGTGATCCTCCTGCCTGTCTCCCAAGTCCCTGGGATTATAGGCATGTGCTGCTGTGCCTGGCTCGTTGGAGGGTTTTAAGCAGAGGTTGTCATAATCTGATGTTCATATTGAAACACCCAGAAGATAGTAGAGTGAAATGGGGTATAGATGGAGACAAAGAGAGATTACCTGGAAGTGGTTTTATGGTCATCCAGGGGAGAAATTACAAGATGCTGAATTAAGGCTTTGACCCAGAAGGGGTGAGGAAGTGGGTTGTGTTGAGAAAATAAGGATTTGGTCTGGGCTATAGCTCAGTAGTAGAGTGCTTGACTTGGGAAGAGGAAAGAAAGAAAGAAGAGGTTTGTATTTGCATTTAAGATTCAGGGTACATTTGAGATATCCAAGCAGAAGCATACGTGTCTAGAGCTCCAGAAGAATTGGCTTGAAAAGATAGACTTGGGTCTTATGAGTTACTGTGGAAGTGTGGATGACATTTGTAAGTGTAAGGAGAAAAAGGAAAGTGTAAGTAAGGAGAAAAAGAAATCTGGAACCCTAGAGATCCTGGAGAAACACCAGCACAGAGGGGTTGGTGAAGGAAAAAGAGAATGAGGAAGCATATTCAAAGAGGTAGAAGGAAAACCAAGAGAGTACAGTGTCCCCTAGTGAAGTGAGTTTAGTTTCAATGTCAGTAACTTGTCTGATGCTGTCAAGAGATCCCAGAAGAAGTGAGTGATGTCTAAAATATTAGTTCTCACAGCAGAGATTTTTGTCTGTTTTAATCACTGCTGTATCTCCAGCACTTAGAAATGAGCTTGACACATAGTAAGCATTCAATAAATAGCTGTTGAGTGAATGACGGGGTGAATTGGAAAGATCCCACAGAACCTAGATGATACCATTTTCAGAGGAGTGGTGGCAAGGAATGTCAGGTTATAACAGATCAAGGACTACATAGGATGTGAAGAAGTGGCCATAACAAAAGAACAAAGAATGACCAAGTCCATGAGCACTTACCTTGTGCCTGACACTGAACCTAAGCACTTTACATATATTAACTCATTTAATCTCCCCAGCAGCCCAGTAAGGTAGGTACTATCATGAGTCCCATTTTACAGATGAGGAAACTGCAGCTCAGAGAGTAAATAACCTGCCCAGGGTCCCATAACCAGAAGTGTTAGGACCAAGGTTTGATTCCAGGTGTGTCTCTCATTGAAATTCAGCTTCCAGCAGCCCAGGCTACATTTCCTCTAGAGTTTCTTTGTGACTGGAAGGTGAGAGAAAAGATGGTTGTTTGAGATGACCTGCAGTTGAGACCAGGAAGACCGCAAAGATTTTAATGCTGATGGGAAAGAATTGGTAGAAAGAAATAATTCAAAGACTTTGGAAAAAAGAGAAATAATTTATGCAAGAGGAACCTGAGGAGAGGTCCAGAGCACAGGTAAAAGGAAACCTCTTTCGTCAAGATAGGGAGGAAAAGGTAAAGACAGGTGTGTGTTGTAGATATTTGGGAGTAGGGAGAAGGTAAGCTGGATGGGAATTCTCTTTTGATAATCTGCTAAGAGTAGGGAAATTGGGGATCAAGTTATAGACCTGAGGAAAGTGGTACAAGCTTGAAATAGCTATTGTGGAGCCAAGGTGGGAGAGCATGATTCTACAGTGACCCAATCCTGCTGTTCTGTTTTTTCCCTTCCCTCTAGTAAGGCATACAGTAGCCAGGATTAGGGGCACAGAAGGCAGATATTAGATTGATCCAGGGTCGAGGGTCCTGCCCACTGGATGTGAGTGAAACTAAGAGAAGTTGTTGAGAGTATTGTCTAGATTGTATCTGAGGTGATGGATCTCCACATCTATGCCAGCAGGAATTGATGTGAGGCTGGGGGAGGACTGAAGAGAGAAAGGACTTGAAGAGTCCTAGAACTAAAGTTTGGAGAAAGTTCAGTAGAGACTTTAATAGTAAGAGGGTCCTTGTTGTCAGAATTCCATGTGTAGAGATGACCTGTGGTGAGGAATGCAGAATTATGCCAAAAATGTAGAACAGACATAGAACAAACAACATGTTATCTCTACGCTGAGAAAACTAATGAAGGGTGACAGAGATACTTTTATTTTTTATTGTAAATGCTTCTGTAGTGTTTGAATTTACAACTAGTGATCACTACATTTTATAATTAAAAAAATACAAACTTTTCAATGTAAACTCTACCTCTCCCCTCCCCACCAAAGAGGATAAGTTTAAATGAAAGCAGGGAGATGATCGAGCTGCAGAAGTAGGAGGCTGTGACCATGAAATGGAACGGGGAGTCACGAGGTTTTAATAGATGGAATCTGGTCCCACCCTGCCTTTGTTTACAAGACAGGAAATGGAAGCCCCGAGACTTGAGACTCACTCTTGGCAGTAGCAGAACCAGAACCCAACCAACCTTTCCTGATTTCCCAGCCCACTGCTCTGTGTTCCTCAGCACCCAAGGCTTCAGAATTCCCTGCTGTCCCAGTGGGGCCCATGGTGCACATGCACATGTGATAGTCAGCTGAGCGGGCTGTTTGCCATACCTTGCTTCCCACATTTGAGTTCTTAGTGTAGAGGTGTGGGTGTGCGGAGAGGCAGCTGTACTGGCCCCTGCCTGTTTCCTGCTCTCTTTGAGCTGTGCACAGTGGCAGTGTGGAGGCGGAAAACCACAGTGATGGTATTCTATTTACTTCCTTTCAGATGACCCAGTGTCCCACCTGTTTTGCCACCTCCCCGAGACCTTCCCTCTCAAATCTCAGAGCTTATTTAAGCAGTTGCCCGGACGAGTCACTGAGAGCCAGATGAGTCACTGAGAGCATTTAGGACAAGATTCTTTACCATGAGATTGGTGGCAGGCATTAGAGGGATTAAGAGCCCTTAAGTTAGTGGCATCATTCTGGAAGAGTGCTTTCATATCCTTCAAATCTTCAAAGGAATCTGTAATCTAAGACTGTAGACTTAAGGAATGCAGTGCAGGTGTGTTTTAGAAAAAATAAAAAGATAGTAACACAAAATTAAATTTTTTTCTGTCTTTGAAGTAATGGTTCCAAATAATCCTGGTGTTTGTGCAGCCTCCCCTGTTTTGTCCTCAGGACATTGACCACGGTGGTTGCGTGTGGATGAGTTGTGATTTCTCCTCATTTGGCAGACGGAGGCCCAGAGAATTAACAGGAAAGCTCAGGACTTTTGCCCCCTTTGGATAGATATGCAGATGAGTGCTCCACACAGTAATATTGGGGCTCCCAGATGTGTGCAGTTGGAGGGTGCCAAGGAGGCAGGGGGTATAATGTAATTTAAGGAGAGGATTCTTTTATAGTTTTCTTTGCTCCTGCCTCCAGATTAAGTCCTCTCCTGTTTTCAGAATGTGTAGCAATGGATTTGGAGAGGTTGCCTGACTGATTGGGGTGCTTAAGATGAACCTATTGATTCTGCCTTGAAAGCAGTCTCTGAGGCCTAAAAGCCTGGTTGTTCTTATATATTAAGGGGATGTATTTTTAGGATTAGAATATAGATGAAAGTTGACCAGACTCAAAGTTGCCTCAAATTCCTGTCTCCCTGCAGGGTTTAGGCAGGCATTGTTGTAGGGATCAGGGTTTTTATTTTGAGGGGAGAATCTTTTCATTCATCATGGTAGGGAAGGATTCCTTATTGGCTTGATTCTTGGCAGATGTGAGAGCTGTGTTGCAACCATGTGGTTATGCTTAGGAGCTTAATCTGGCTTCCTTGAGATGGTCTGAGGCTCTTGAGTTTCTTCTGCTTGGAGATTGGTAACATTGAAATTCTGGATTGGTTCTAAAGTCTCTCTCCCTGCTTTCTGCTAGACCATCTATCCCTTACTTTCCAGAGGAAGTCATGGATATTGTGCTACCAGTGGCATACATATAACTTCAGGAAAGAATGGGGAGGGGACCCATTAAATTCAGTCTTGGGACAGTAAAATCAGAATCACCATGAAAGTCACAGAAACCTGGTAGGAGGGTAGAGAAAGATGCACATTTTGACTTTGGCATTTTTTCTGCATAGACTGGGGTCTGTAGAGCTAGGGTCTGTTGGTTCATACTGAGTGACTTTTCTCTGTTGAGCAGAAGTCTGCCTTGGATAGAGAACAAGTTTGGGAAGAGGAGGGAAGGAAGCAGGATGGGCTGGTGAACATGGGCCTTCTCTGAGGCATCAGCTGCATTATCTCTGTGCCCTCTGCATGGAAGGTCCTTTTGTGCCAATGTGAAGACCAAATGTTGAGTAGGGATTCCCTAGAGCTGCCTCTTGATGAGAAGCAGTTCTTGAGATCTTGGAATTGTGTGCTTGGGACAGTTTAGGCAAAGCTAGAACTGCCACCTAAATCATTCCTGTGTGGGTCATGGTGGGTTACTGTGGAGGAAAAAAGCACAACTAGAAGGAAAGTTGAATGTGACCAGGCAGGGCCAACACAAAGGGTAAACATCACATCTTCTCTTCCCTGTCACCACGACATGTGAGCTGAGGGACTAAAGCTAGGGACCCTTCTTCAGGGTCTTGTTTTTACCTGTTGTTTCTGCTGACAAGTCAACCACATTGTTCACCTTGTCCTTGCAGAACAAGAGCAAAAATTGAAGAAGAACAAGTTGGTTGTCTCTGTGGTCACAGCGGGATGTAACCAATTTCCCACTTTGGAGTCACTGGAGAACTGTAAGTACCACACTGCTCCCTGTCCTAAAGAGCAGGCACTTGTCTGGAGATATGATTCCAGATGTCAGGACCTAAGTTTCTCATGACCTGAAGTGCCGAAAGCCCTAGAAGATGAGTTTTTCCCATACGGAAGCTTCAACCGGTGCCTAAAGGTTGTCTGTAGAACCTTGCACTAGCTCTTCACTGAGTCCCATAGGACACTTACTTACCTTTTGGACTGGTTACATTACTTTTTGAGAAATGTGCATACTTTTCCTATTTTCTCTTAAAAGGCCTTACATTGGAGGGCTGGGGTTGTGACTCAGTGGTAGAGCACTTGCCTCTCCTGTGTGAGTCATTGGATTCGATCCTCAGCACTACATAAATAAATAAAATAAAGGTATTGTGCCCATCTCCATCTAAAAATTTAAAAAGACCTTAAATTGGAGAAAGAATTTTGGGTTGTTTATACTGAAACAAAGCTAAATCATTAGTCCTATGACTGCCTCCTGTCTTCCCTGAGCAGCAGATTTGGGGACCTCTCAGTCTCCAAAGTAAATGTTTGAGTTTTTGCTTGTTTTTCACATTCTTGGATGAAGTAGCTGAAGCCTAGAGAAAAAGGGAAAGAAAGGTAATTGGGAAAGAAAGGTAATTACAAAGGCTTTGGGAGTGCTAGATGCTGGACTTGCCCCTCAAACAGTCCTATCCCCTTTGCTGGTAGGAGAATACCACACCTTCTGCTGGAGGTTGATAGGACCTCATGTTTTTGATAGGGGAAACTGACCCACAAGCTGGGTGGTGCTTGCAGAGGACTCTACTCCAGGCTGACTGTCTTCATGCATCATCTGCCAGGGCC
The DNA here is from genome assembly GCA_020662805.1 of Glaucomys volans. Taxonomy (NCBI): domain Eukaryota; kingdom Metazoa; phylum Chordata; class Mammalia; order Rodentia; family Sciuridae; genus Glaucomys; species Glaucomys volans. The sequence goes on along the minus strand of JAJEJO010054239.1, from coordinate 143,109 downwards.
TGCAGAGCCACTATGATGACCATCCTTCAGTGGCCCTGCCTGGGGCATTAGCACCTCTTTGAAAGATTAAAAAAAGTGATCTTGCTGTTTTTGTTTCTGTCTTATCCAAGGATTTCTATAGACCATCTTGTCTATAGTCTGAGTAAACCTTAACCAAATGACTCATTTTTGTCGTTTCAGACACCCTGACCATAAATGATAAACGGTTTTTACTCGTCTCTCAGAATGTCTGGGGAGCTCTCCGAGGTAACAAGGTGGGGCTGATGAGGGAAAGAGAGAGAGAGGGAATGATTTGGGAATATTGATGTTGATGGGATGGGAGGACAGGGCTAGGGCCCACTGAATACTCCCAGTGTGGCTTTCTTTATGGAGACCAATTGGATTGTTTCCCCATCTCCTTGCCACTGTGTCCAGAAGCTGATAGGCTTCATCCTGTGTGGTCCCGAGATAAAGACTTAGGGGCTGGAGTTGTGGCTCAGTGGTAGAGCACTTGCCTAGCATGTGTGAGGCCCTGGGTTCAATTCTCAGCACTGCATATAAATAAATAAAATAAAAAGAGCCATTGACAACTAAAAATATTTTTAAAAAAAGATAGCCTGGTGCCTTTACTTTTGGTAAAGCCTCTGCCAGTGCACATGAGGTAATTTTCACTGAATTCTTTGTTTTAGTTTGCTTTTATTCCACTGCTTTTTCTCTGTTCTTTGAAGAAGCAGCACACTGACTCCCTTCTCCGCCCTCTCATACCTTTTTCACAAGTGCTTATTAGTAAGGTTGGGGAAGGGGCATGTGGGACTCTAGAATGCTGAGTGTCAGAGTCAGAGTAGGGAGGGGCCCACATCATAGGCTCCAGTGAGCTTTACATTCGGTCCTGATTGACCACTAAGGTCTCTTGGATTCTTTCATTTCAAAATTTTGGGTCTCTGGAGATCCTTCATGGGGCTTCTGGTGGGTTTTTGGAAATGGGGCCTTAGCTGTTGAGAACATGAAACACTGTGCTTGCACCTTGATGGGCTCTAAGAGACTGTGTCAAGGCAGTCCTTTGGGGGCAGTTGCCACCCACCTCACCTCACCTCAGCTGGTTTGTTCTCAAGTGCTAAAGAGAAAGAGTAGTGTGATTCCTTATCTTCCAGATTCAGCCTCAGGCTCCTTAGACACTCAGTCTTATGATAACTTTCTCATAATTCAATATGAGAGAAGTGAAGGCCAGTAGACCAGGTCCCCTTTCTTTACTCTCTTTGCTCCTAATGGACTTTATCCATGGAAAGCCTTAATCCCTTGCAGTCTGGCTTGTCCATGAGTTAGCCATCTTATATCTTATTGTAACTTCAAGGCTCAGGAAACATGGATAAGAGGTGGTGTGTGGGTTTTGAAAGTTAGTGTATTGCATGGAAGGGCACTGAAACCCCTTATATTGCTACCTCGCAAAATAAAATACAGAGGCAAAATGGAAACTGGCTTCTTAGTATCTCCTTTTCATAAGTGTTGAGAATCCTCAATCCTGCACTATATCCATTTTCACCCTATGCCCACACATCATATTCTGTCTCAGTTCGAGCCTTCCAAGACTCCCCAGATTTTCATTCTGTCTCTCCACTTCTCCACAGGTCTGGAGACTTTTGGCCAGCTGGTTTGGAAATCGTCTGTGGGCACGGTGAGTATGGGCCCTCAAAAGGCTCCTTTATAAATTCTGAGGTTCTCTCAAAAATCCTGGAAAATAATGAGAGTTCTGAGAAAATCTTGTTTGCTTTAGGTGGGTTTTTTTTTTTCTTTCTTTTTTTAAAAAATATTTTTAGTTGTATGGATACAATACCTTTATTTATTTATTTTTATGTGGTTCTGAGGATCTAGCCCAGAGCCTCACACATGCTAGGCAAGCGCTTTACCACTGAGTTACAACTCCAGCCCGGTCCTGGTGGTTTTTGATAATCCCAACAAGAGTATAGGAGGAGACGTGGATAGAGAACTTGTTTGGTAGATTTGGTCTGTTTAGAGTCAACATAATGTGACTATTCTGAATCATTTAGTAGTGACCTTGACACCACATTGCTTTGAAGAAAATAAACATGTTAACAGTTAGGAAAATCCAATCTGGTTTTTTTTTTTGATACTGGGGATTGAACCCAGGGGCACTCGGCCACTGAGCCACATCCCCAGCCCTATTTTGTATTTTATTTAGAGACAGGGTCTCACTGAGTTGCTTAGGGCCTTGCTCAGTTGCTGAGGCTGGCTTTGAACTCGCGATCCTCTTTGCCTCAGCCTCCCAAGTGCTGGGATTACAGGTGTGCGCCAGCTAGGAAAATCCAATCTGTACGAAACAGTTACATTTGGCCAGGCAAGATGTTTGCCCTCTGGGAAGGTGGCTGCTTATGGTATTTGATACAGAGGTTGGTGGAGGGCAGTGTTTAGGGACAGAGTTGTCCTGCAGAACATTCACAGTTTGGCTTTTAGGGATCTTGGGATAATCCCTTTGAATTCTGACATGTTCAATGTTTGGTCTGCACAGTTCTTTATCAACAAGACGAAGATTGAGGACTTTCCTCGCTTCCCTCACCGGGGTTTGCTGTTGGATACATCTCGACATTACCTGCCACTGTTTAGCATACTGGACACACTGGTACCCAGGCCTTAAGGCCTTCTTCATGCATAGAGTTCTGGGACCATGGGGCAAGAGATATATGTAACTGTCCAAGCCCCTGGGGAAAATATAGAAGATAACCTGCTCCAAGATTCAAAAAATAACAAGTGGTTTAAATCTACACCACTGGTTACTGTGGACCAATGTTTAGGCTGTTTCCAGGGGTACAGTGAGGGTTTTGGGGAATTGGCTCCTCAGCCAGGCTTACTTTAGTTAAGATGAGCTTACTTTAGTTAGGATGAGGTCATAGGAAAGATGTGTTTGAAGCCTCAGCTGAGGACGTTCCTAACTCTCTTTAGTTTAATGTGGAGTCTTAGATGACAGTTGCTCATCTAGCTTATGGGTCTGCCTTTTCCTTTGCTCCTCTGGTAGAACCAGAGGAGTTTACACATGGTTCAGAAACCTCAGCCTTGGATTTATGAGTTTGGGGGCAACTAAACTCCTAGCAGGTCTCATCGGTCAGATAACTCAATGCATATGGTAGGAAGAAGTACAGATCTTAAGACGATTTGGGGACTTCTGGAAGATAACAGGCTGCCATAATAGTTACAGTATTCTTCTCAGTGTGGCTGGAATTCATCTCTTTTGGCTGTCTTTGGATGAGTCCTGGGAAAAGAAATGTATTGGGTCACTCCTCCATGCCAGGCCCTCTCTGATGAGGAGGTTTGATAGGTTGTATAATCTTTCAACTGCAAGCTGAGTCAGGTTGAGCCTTGTTGGAGTGTGTGGAACAGCCTAGCCCAGTTTGAGGCTGAAATTGGAGAGGCTGTGATGGAGTCATGGTGTGTGCTTTAACCTGCAGGATGTCATGGCATACAATAAATTCAATGTGTTCCACTGGCATATTGTAGATGACTCTTCTTTCCCGTATGAGAGCATCACTTTTCCAGAGCTCACCAAAAAGGTATGTCTTGTTTCACTCAGCCTAAGCTTATAATAGGTTCCTGTCTGAGCCTGGCTAAACCCCCTGTGGGCAAGGACAATAGCTCTTATCTAACCAGACAGAGGGAAAGGACTGTAGCTTTGGAGTTAGGACACTTGGATTCAAGTCCAGACTTTGCCATTAATTTGTTCTGTGACCTTCAGGAGATAATCTCCTGTCCTCATTTTCTTTTTATTTATTCTGTTAAATGGAAATAATCTCTACTTTGTTTATCTCACTGGCATTACGGTGCTCAGATAAAACAGTAGATGTGATAATGTGGGAGATTATTATAAAGATCCTTGAAGATAGTCTCTGATACCCAAGGGTTATGGCAAGTGTTCTGATATCTGGGGAGTGCTAGAAGCATTTTGAGTATCTTCTACTCTTATAGCCTTCAGGAAATGAGATCTGAAGGGTATCTTGTGTCTTCCAGGGGTCCTACAACCCTGTCACCCACATCTACACAGCACAGGATGTGAAGGAGGTAATTGAATATGCTCGGCTTCGGGGTATCCGTGTTCTGGTAGAATTTGACACTCCTGGCCACACTTTGTCCTGGGGATCAGGTAAGAATAATGTTTGGAATTGGAGGGAGTCTGCTTATGGTTCTTAGAGTGGGGCTTCAGGGCATTGGCTCTAGGATGTGGCATGTTCCAGCTGTGGACCTTGGAAGAATGTTTTCCAGAAACTTTTCCCACCTGGGAATTTAGATAGGAAGAACTTATTTTTGGACAAAGGAGGCCACTTTTTACTATTAAAATACTGGCAGATTCATCTTAGATGCCCATGCAGATTCTTATACCCCGAAGTGGAAACTGAGGAATCTGATCCACAGGGTAGAATTTGACAGAAAGAAGCTTAGGGTGGCCTCCAGAGGTCAATCAGAGAGCCACTACTCCTGCTCACTCTCTTTCTTCTATATACCTCCAGACCCTATTGAGAGTCCCCCAAACTAAAACCCAGAACTAGTTAAAGGAAGAGTGAAAGAGGCTGCTACCTGGTCTCAACCCCAGTGGGGAAGCCTCTGGGCCAAGAGAAATGCTCCTTAGGAAGTGCAGAATTCTGGGTGATGGTTGATCCCACAAAGAGGAGGAGATAGGAAAGATTGTGCCAGTTTGACTCCATCAGGCTTTCTGCCCTTTACCGCTTAAGGCTATTTGAGGAGAGGGTCCTTTTGGAGCAATGGTGAATTCTGCTGAAAGCAGTGTGTCAAGGGAAGAGTATATCCATTGATAGGTGGCTGGTTGTAACTCAGCCTGTCTGTAATTGTGGACATACTTATATTTCTTTGATTGTGACTGAAGACGTGGTTACAGTTCCTGTGAATGCCTGTGTGTGATGTTTATAAACATGGGTGTCTCACTTTATGAGACTTAATGTCTTTACATGTAGGACTGTACATGGGTCTTTTCTTTTGAGACAGGGTCTCACTAAGTTGCCCAGACTGTCCTCAAACTTGTGATCCTCCTACCTCAATCTCCCAAGTAACTGGCATTACAAGTGTGTGCCACTGTGCTTGGCTGGGTCTGACACTCATGTGGGGTTCTCTGTTGACTTAGGTATCCCTGGGTTATTGACTCCTTGCTACTCTGAGTCTCAGCCTTCTGGCACCTTTGGACCAGTGAACCCCACTCGCAACAGTACCTATGAGTTCATGAGCACATTCTTCCTGGAGATCAGCTCTGTCTTCCCAGATTTTTATCTTCACCTTGGCGGAGATGAGGTTGATTTCACCTGCTGGTATGAGCCCTTTGATCTTCTCACCCCTCCTGATGAATTGTTTACTCAGAGTAGAGGTTGGCTCTGCATAGCTGCCTGGGTCAGCTGCTGCTGCACAGGGCCTAACCTCCAGGACAGCAGTCTGTCTCAGCTGAGACGCCCTACTGGACTTTGGCAAGGCTGTCAATGTGAACCTCTCTTCCTCTTTTTTTTTCAGAACCTTGAGATATTTGTGGAAAAAGTAGCTCCAAACTCAGAATTATCTTGGAAGAATCTAAGATAGAGAAAAATAATCCCTGTTTATGTAGGCTTAAAATAGTCTGATTGAAGAATCAGAAAACAGAATTCAAGATTAATAGATGACAGTGTCTAGTTAATATTAAATCATAAAGTCCAAACCTTCAGATCTAGTGAGTTTAAAAGAGGCTGAGGGAGCTTCATCGAGAATCAGGCACTAGAGTTGGATCCAGGGAAATAGTTTGGCTTTGGGGGACATGAGGAATGGAAAATATTCCTGCAGGAGAACAATGTGAGCAAGCAGATGACATGGGGCAAGGGATTTGTAGCAGGTGACAGACAGCAAGTCTTGATTCCTGCTAGAACAGTAGCAAATAGGAAAGTCAGAAACCAATGTGCTGGAGCTCCCAGCCGAGCCTTGGACCATGAGGATGAATATGAATTCTCTTTGGGAGTTTGGATTTTAGACTGTTTCAGGTCCAAACTCATCCTTTCTCAGTCTATGTCAGCAGCCCCTTTTCATAGCTTTGCTTGGTCACACTTTGCACATTTAGGACTTTTGAGATCCTCAGTGGTTTGGGTTTTTTTAAGTGAAAAAAGGTAGTTGTAAGAGGCCAGGTCATTAATTGCCTGGCTGTAGGCTTTCAGGATGGTGAAAGAATTAATCTTTTATTTTCTCTTGGGATTCAGGAGATCCAACCCAGATATCCAAGCCTTCATGAAGAAGAAGGGCTTTGGCGATGACTTCAAGCAGCTGGAGTCTTTCTACATCCAGACGTGAGGAAGGAAGAAGGGTGGGGTGTGTTTGGGGTTACCTCCTGTGGGGCCTCCACTTTTCATATCAGAACTGGGCCCTGCTTGACAGCTCTCTGGGCACCTGAAGGTTCACCATGTCCTATCTTTTCTGGTTTGGAGTGATTGAATACCAGCCTTGGGGAAGATACCAGTCATGGATGGGCCCCCTGGCTAGGCTCAGGCCCCAGAGTGTGCTGGCACACAGCCTAGAGCCTGTCTGAGCTGAGCAGACACTTCTTGACACTTCTCTCATTCCCAGGCTGCTGGACATCGTCTCTGCTTATGGCAAGGGCTATGTGGTGTGGCAGGAGGTGTTTGATAATAAAGTAAAGGTGAGCCAGGGGCAGAGAAGAAAAGGAGCCTCTAGTAACATCTCCCTCTGGTCTCCCTACTCCTCCTTTGCCTCTGCAGGGACTGATCCTCCAGTTTGGACAAAATTTAAAGGTCCAAGCACATGGGCCATCTCTCCTCCTTCCCCCTTTAGAAAGACCTCACAGGTTTGATCTCCAGGTTTAGGTGTCAGGATCATTATCTTTCTGCACTATAGACTAATCACTGGCTACTTAGGATTCCTGAGACTGACTTGTGGACTTTATTTTCCTTCCTGAATCAGAGACTAGGGTCTGGGGGAGCAGGACTGCCTTCTCCTTCATTATTAATCAGTAAGATCCCAACCCTTGTCCTACCCCTAGAAAAATCTGGAGACTCTTGGACATGGTGGCTCCTGAGCCCCATTGCTTGCTTCCCTCTGCTGCCAGAGTATTATTATCTCCATGTAGGGGAGAGAGCAGCAGGGAGCTATCTTAGGGTGCGTGGACTTCTTGACTCTGCAGTGGGGTGTGAGGTCAGTGGTTAGGAGTCACAGAAATATCCTTTGCTGCTGGAAAAAACAAGGCATACACATACTCCCTTAGGCCTGGATTGCTCGCCTAAGAAAGAGGTCCATGAATCCTCTCAGTTGTGTGCCATTAATGCCCATTAATTGACCTTTTGCAACAGGTTCGGCCAGACACCATCATACAGGTATGGCAAGAAGAGTTACCAGTAGACTACATGAAGGAGCTGGAACTGATCACTAAGGCTGGCTTCCGAGCCCTGCTTTCTGCCCCCTGGTACCTTAACCGTATAACCTATGGCCCTGACTGGAAGGAATTCTATAAAGTGGAGCCCCTGGACTTTAAAGGTGAAAGCAGGGCAAAGAAGGCTGGGCTGGGCCTCAGGAGGGAGGCAGGAGCATCTGGGCTAGACATTTCAGGTTAAGAAATGAAATGAACTGTCTGAGGAGAGGGCCACAGTGGGACAGTGGTGGAAAAAGAATCCCAGAGTTATACCTCTCACTGGCCTGCTGTGGTTTCCCCTCAGGTACCCTTGAGCAGAAGGCTCTGGTGATTGGTGGAGAGGCCTGTATGTGGGGAGAGTATGTGGACAGTACAAACCTGGTCCCCAGGCTCTGGTAAGGGCTTTCTGGGAGATATGGAGGGTTGGGCTTGAGGGCAGGGGTCCTTCTTTTCAGACTCAATTCCATTCCTTCCACACTAGTACCCCCCTTTTAGACCTGAGAGAGTAGGGGCATTGCATTATATTCTGTTTGCATGTAATATTTCCTACATGACTTCCATATATGTCCCTCTAGCAACCCATTAGGTGTATGGCGTAGTGATTATTATCACCACTTCCCAGATACAGAGATAGGGAGACCAGGGAGACCTGGAGAACATAGGTGACTTGCTCAGGTTCTAAAACTGAGGGTCCATGATATCTGTAAGATTCCTCTCTATTTTTTCAATAACCTCATCAAGAATGATCAGGTGTACTGAGTTTACATTTTAAGGCCATCTGCTGCTGTCGTTACCAACTAATGATACCTTTAAGACTTGTTTCCATTTCTTTGGGAGAGGAGGATGGCTGGATCACTATCCACATTTTAACAAATATGGAGCTGAGCCCTAGAACTGCCTGGGAGCCAATCAGCCAGGCTCTCACTTGAAATTAGGTGTCTATCACATTCTTTGGTCCTGAGCTACTCTGGGGCCTAAACAAAAGGCAGTAACCTGCGGGTATCCAGCACCCTTCCAGGGAACCCAGGTTCAATCTGCTACATGCCATCTTTCCTCCAGGCCCAGAGCAGGGGCTGTTGCCGAGAGGCTATGGAGCAAGAGTTCGGTGACTGATGTGAAGTTTGCCTATCAACGCTTGTCACGCTTCCGCTGTGAATTGCTGAGGTAAGCAGGCTATGGGTCCTTCCCAAGGTGGGTGAGGCAGATTTAGAACTTGGGATCTCTTACTGAGAAGAACAGAATGATAACAGCTAACACTTCTAGAGGTTTACTTTGTGGCAAGACAGTGTGCCCTGTCTCACTGAGTTTTTAACCACTATCCCTAAGATAGATAATTTTTACCTCCATTTCAAAAATAGATGATTGAGGGGTTGTGGTGTAGTGTAAGGTCAGTGGCAGAGTGCTGGACTAGCATGCACGAGGCCCTGAGTTCCAGCCACAACACTGCAAAAATAAAACAAGTAAATAAATAAAAATAGACAACTACAGCACAGAGAAGTACCTTGCCCATAGTCACTCAGAAGCAGGATTTGAACCAGGTTGACTTTTATGAGCTCTCATGATATCCATGTCTTTGGACCTTGTGAGAGTCATTTTCTTGATTCAGTCACTGACAAGGTTTTGAGAACCTAGGGGACATAGCCTAGTACAGAGCCAACCTTTGGGCTGAGTCTCAAACATCCTGGCATCTAAGACTCAACTGTCTTGTAATGTGCTGGATGACTTTGAGCAGGCCCCTTGCCATTTGTAAGCATGTTGTCTCTGCAAGAGATTGTAAAGGTTTCAAACTAGTGAGTCTAAAACCTAAGGACAGGAATTCATGCCCAGTACCCGGGCTGGACAGCACCCCAGGCCCCACCACCACTGCTGTAAGCATATTAGAGTAGAACCAATAATGGATGACTAACTAAGAGCACTGAACACCTCTCAAGCATCTGCCTCTTCCAAAGGGACTAAGTTATCTAGGGCTGAGGTGCAAAGACAGGCAGGCTAGAAATAGGTGTTTTCCAAATCCCCTGGGGTACCTATTCAGAATACAGATTCTTGCCAACACTTCGTTCTACTCCAAGTGAGAATCTCTGGAAATGAGATCTGCAAGTAATGTTGGTGTACGGTGACCATTTGAGATTCACTGAAATGGGGAAAGAGGCTGTTGACTGTGGTGGAGGTGTTGCTGGGGACTAAGACTGTGGGGCTCACCTTGTCATTTCTTCATGTCCTCTTGCAGGCGAGGTGTCCAGGCCCAGCCCCTCAACATAGGCTACTGTGAACAAGAGTTTGAGTAGACCTGAGCCAGCAGCCCCAGGCGCCGAGGAAGGTGCTGGCCTTAGGAGAGCAGTAGTGGGCGAGGCTTCCACTGCATCCTGGCCGGGGCAAAGAGCCCCTTGCCCACATGCCCCTGTGCCTGGAGAGAAGGGGGCCAGTGCTGGCACTGGTGTTCAATAAAGAGTGATGTGGCATTTTTCTATATGGAATGTGGATTTCCTGTGTACAAAGAAAAAGAAATGTGAATGGCTCTAGGGTAAGGGAGCATCCAGGACTGGCCTCTTGAGAGCAATAGAGCTCAGCAGGGCCCAGCCAGGTTGCAGTCAGGACCTGCCCCTGGAGGGTTCTACAGGTTGAGGGCTGGGAATGAAATCTGTAGCCTTTCTACTGCTCTGCTTAACCTGTGAGTTATGTCACTCCATCCCCATCCTCAGCCTGGTCATTTCACTTCTGTGTCACACCTCATTTTTATATATGGAGCCTGAAGGAGTTGTGAGCAGAAGCAAGGGCTCAAGCCATAGCCACTCCCCTGGCAGACTCACACTTCCCTTTCCTGGAGCCACTACTCTCCCTTGGGTTTCTTGCTACTTCAGTTTCATTTAACCACTATTTAATATTATTGAGCCCATATTGTAGCCCAAACACTTTGAAAAGTTATTGAATTTGAAGGATTTGTTCCTCAGAGGCCCTCATCAACTCTGAAATGATGCAGTTTCCAACTCCCTCCTTCCACCCTATTTTTAGCCCATAGCCTCTTCCTAGGGAATGGATAGTACAGCCAACACCATGAGAGCAAAGCCCCTGTACCTAAGGGGCAAGAAAATGGGCATGTGGCTCTGGGAGAAGGTCTTTGCACATGTGACCTGTTTTTTCTCTAGATGACTCACTGTGGACCAGACTGCCTGCTGGTTGTTTCATGTACAGAATGACAATTTAACCTGAAGACTGGGGCAATGATGATCAGAAATCCTTGAGATTTCTTTGGACATACTAAGTTCTTTTGCCTGGTCCTGGGCTGGGAAGACAATGGAGAAGTCCCAGGCATTTATCTCAGAAAACTTCCAGTGTGGTGCATACAGAAGCTCAGGGAATGCAGGACTAAGAAGTGATCTGAGCACCACCCTTTAGTTCCTCAATCATGTCCTTTGGGGGGACCTGGTTGGAGATAAGCCAGTTCTGACTCTTGTGCTGTTTCTGTAGGGACAGGGTGAATAAGTTCTACCTTTTTTTTTTTTTTTTTTTTTTTGTGGTGCTGGGGATTGAACCCAGGGCCTTGTGCTTATGAGGCAAGCACTCTACCAACTGGGCTATATCCCCAGCCCACAAGTTCTACTAACATAATTCTCTTAGACTTTTCACAGTTCAGCCTAGCCAAGTCCAGGTTCTAGCCTAGAGAGCCACATCTAGCCTAGATGCTCCACAACTGAAGGAGCATACTTACTGCTAGTATTCAGAAAACTGGGGTGGTCCCAGACAAGGACCCTGTAGAAATGCCGCTACTCTTCTAATGCCCCTGCTTCTTTCCTGATTATAACTGTAGTGCTCCTATTATTTGGAATAATGTTCAATAAAATGAGCAGATACTATGATGTTACTTATAAGTCAGTGAAGAAAGAAAACATAAAATACTTGAGTTATTACAGCATAAACGTCTGAGCTTTCTTATTCCAATTGAAAACATTTATTTATTGTTATGTTTACTATTAAAAAAATTAATGTGTCATGGTCAAGATTTTCAGTGGGGGCAGGGGGGTGCTATTCCCCAACCTCCACCATTGCTTCTCTGGTCCATTGACCATGAAGGTGTTTACCTGAAGATCATCGTCAGACCTTGAACTTCCCACTCGTCAAAAAACAGTGGTCCACAGAGAGCATCCAGTCTGATCAACACACAAAATCACCATTTCCCCACCTCAACCTCTCTTCACCTGGGTTGAGCATTTAATGACCCATCTGCCCAAGCCTAGAGTACTTGGGCCTGCTAGTGTTCTCTGTTCACCACCAGGGGGCAGGAAAGTGCCCAGATGGTTGCCTGGCTTTGGTCATCCTTGGAACAGTCCTCACCCAGCCCCTGCTCTCCTGACTCTACTATGGAAGCAGAGTGGGCCTACAAGAACAAAGTAATGGAGCAGATGGAGGCCATTTGACCTCCCCTTTTCTTGGTAGGGAGGGTGTCTGCCAGGTATCATCCTTTCCAGGACTGATAGAGTGGTGTCACTGATGTCTTCAGGGGTATGTCAGTGGACTCCTGTAGGGATGGGCTATCAGGAGTTAGGCATCACTGTAGTATTAGTGATAGTCTGTCATTGCCCCCAGACTTCCAGGACTGCAGGGGTATGAGGAAAGCTGAAGAATTAGGTGCTTTGTTTATTAAAGTAATTCTATTTTTCCTTATTAATAAACTCCAAAATGTTGAAAATAAGTATCCTATACAGTTACACAGCATAACATAAGTATAACATGTAAATACATATTAACTCATTTTCAATGAAATATATATTGAATTTCTTCATTATTATTCACTCTAAATGAATATATACTATATGTACATATGTGTATACCTATATGTACGCACATATAGGTATATACATACACATACACATACCTCTTCATAATTGTCTTAGTTGTTTCTAAAAATCCTTTTTGAAGCAGTCCATGAGTGTGTTTCTGATTTTTCAATCTGATTTTTTAAAACTAAAATGTAAATGAACTTGACTTTTTTTCATAGTAATTACTGAGCTCTAATCACATCCATGTTATATCTTCCTTAACCCCATAAATAGTCTTATTTTTAAATGATTTTAAAATGCTCAGAAAAGTGTAGAGGATAAAATGATACACAGTATAACCACTGAGCTCTATCATATCTCAGTAGTCTTATTTGTTTCTGGATTGTATTTTTAAAGAGATGAAGCCTATATATGTCCCCCTTCTCAGTCCTATTTCCTTCCTCCAAAATAACTCCTTTCCAGAATTAAATCTCATTTTCTCTGGAGTATCTGATACTTGGCTGTGATTTTTCTTCATTGTTAATAAATTCTTTATGACTCACTTTATAGCAAATTAGAAAAGGAGGTTTTGATAGTCACTCAAAAAAAGGGTGTGCATTTGAGAGAGGAGTCAGCTGTTGCCAGGCAGACATGGGTGAGAAGGGGTTTTCTGTTCTGCTGTGCTGGAGTATGTGAGTGACAAAGCATGTGGCCAGGAATCTGGATAATCTATTTGTTTTGAAAGAGAATCTTTGGATGTAGAAATTCAGAGAGAACTCTGCTTATGTTTTATCTACTTTTGGTCAAGTCAGAATTCTAAATGGAGATGTATGTGGAGATCCAGCTAGAAGAACAAAAATGATTTGTCACTTTTATGAGTTTGCATATCAGGTACTGTTATAAGCACTTCAAATGGTGGTTTTGGGGGTTGGGGGAGCAGTTCTAATGGTAGAGCATAAGACCCTGAGACTGATCCCTAGCACTGCAAAATACAGCCATGGATGTTAACATATCATTGCAACTGATGAGGTAGGTATCAATATTATCCTCATCTGACAGATAAGGGAACAGATGTAAGAAAGTTAAGTGACAAATTTATGGTTACACAGCTCCAAGCTCAACTAGCTAAATGACCTTCCAGAGCTGGCGCCCAGGGGCCGCTACCCCACTTCACACCAGATGTTTTCCCACTCCTAACACCACATACAGACGTACCCATAAAGCCAGCTACTCTGCTATATCTAGGCTCAAGTCCATTTCCTCCCCCATCTTTAAATCAATAAAATTTAAATCTTAACTGCTTTCCTCAGTTAAGTTGCCTGGAACAATCAAAAGTTCATCTTGAGCTGGGCGTGGTGGCACACGCCTGTAATCCAAGCGACTTGGGAGGCTGAGTCAGGAGGATCGCGAGTTCAAAGCCAGCCTCAGCAACTTAGCGAGGCCCTAAGCAACTCAGTGAGACCCTGTCTCTAAATAAAATACAAAATAGGGCTGAGGATGTGGCTCAGTGGCCGAGTGTCCCTGAGTTCAATCCCCAGTTCCAAAAAAAAAAAAAAAAAAAAAAAAAAAAATTCATCTCCAGGGGCTGAGGTTGTAGCTCAGTGGTAGAGTGCTTGCCTCGCATGTGTGAGGCACTGGGTTTGATCCTCAGCATCACATAAAAATAAATAAAGGTATTGTGTCCATCTACAACTAAAAACACTTTTCAAAAAAATTTCGTCTCCATTTCTCCACTTTCCATTCAGGCCTCAGGATCCTGCAGTTGGCTTTAATTCTCATTAGGACCTCTCTCACTAAGGCCAGCAATAACCTGTATGTTGCCAAAGCAACCCCCATCTCTTAATAACAAATAATACATTATATGTCCTTTCCTTGGATTTTGAGATTTTGATGTCTTCTTTGAAATTCTTTCTTGCCAGACTTCTGTGGCACTGTTCTTTACTAAGTGTTCTCCTGCAGATTTCATTGTTCTTTCCCAACCTCTCTCACTATCTCTTTCAGCAAGCCCCCATACCACAACTATTCAGGCCTTTAAGGTTTTGTCCTGTTTTCTTTCTTCTGTGCAGTCCCATTTACACTTAGACAAATCTTCAGCCCTCTCTGTCATCTGTATCTACCTCTATCTATCCATCCTCTGAACTGCTGGTAGCCAACATCTACTTCATATCATATGAATTCTGGCCCTAGGCAGAATTTACCTCTTTTTCATAACTTCCCGCTCAAGTCCTCTGTCACTATTCCAGTAGCTATTATAGCTGAAATCAAAGAATTGTCTTTAGTTTCTTCCTAACACAATTGTCACCAAGATGTACCCGCTCTACAGCCATAACTCAGATTCACTTAATCCTCTCCGTTTATACTGCCACTGTCTTTGTTTAGGCCTATCAACTTTCTTCAGGTCCTGACAGATAAAACTGCCTCAAACTTTCCAGACTTATCACTTTACATTTTTAAGTTTCAAAATCACCCCATTGTCCAAATCACTCAACAGGATATGCCAGTTTTCTCCTTGAAGATGATATGTCTCCTACTATGATCTGTGGAGAATACATGCCCACCCCCATGTGTGCAAAGGGGACTATATTCAGGGGACACCCACAAGTTCATCTGTAGTCTTCTTTCTCCATTCACAGCAGCTACACCAGTAATGGCATCCTTCCCAAGAGGGGACTAAAAAGGACACTGTCCTAAAAACCTGACATGCCACCAAAGTCTGCCTTTGTTGCTCAAATCATGTCTGTCAGACCACTAAATAAATAACACTTACTGGGGGGGAAAAACATGATATCTCTTGAACTCTCCATAATCATTTCCTAAAACTCTCCCTGTATTAGCTGCAAGGAAATAAACTGGCTTAGGTAAAAAAGATAACATTGCTTCATGTTATATATTTCCATGCATACATTCAAATTTTTGAGTTATGGAAGTCTAGATAAAATATCAGCATGCCTCATGTAACAGAAGTAGACAACTAAGTCAGGCACAGTGGCACATACCTGTAATCTCAGCAGCTTGGGAGCTGAGGCGCAAGGATTGTCAGTTCAAAGACAGCCTCTGCAATTTAGCAAGGCCCTAAGCAACTCAATGAGACCCTATCTCTAAATAAAATATAAAAAAAGGGCTGGGATGTGGCTTAATGGTTAAGCACCCCTGGGTTCAATACCTGGTACCCCCCTCCCAAAAAAAGGAGTACACAATTATATGATCTTAGGAATAAACCTAATAAAAGATGTGTAAGAACTGTATGGAGAACGTTTTTAAACTTTTGGAAAGACATAGGAAGACCCAGATGTATGTTCATAAATGGGATGACTCAATACTATAAGGATTTTCAATTGATCTGTAGATTCAATGTGATTCCAATTAAAATTCAATTTTATTTTTTAATTTTGGAACTTGAAGCTGACTTTAAAGGAAGTGGAATAACAAAGAGTTGAGAATAACAGCGAAGTCTCAAAAAGAGAAGCATTTGCGATGTGAAATAGAGTTGACAACCAGCCAATACATACTTCTTAGTGGTCTCATTTATGCTCAGATATATTTCAAACTGCAAATAAAGATAAAAAAGTCTTGATCAAAGGAAATATTACCTATAGAGGAACAAGAACAAAAATTACGTTGTACTTCTCTTCAGAAAACATGTGAGTATAAAGAGAGTAGAGTGATAAATTTAGAAAGGAAAGAAAAGAGACCACCAACCCAGACCTCATAGAAATAGAGCAAGCAATCATGAAATTCATTTGGAGGGATAAGAGACCCAGAATAGCTAAAGCAATTCTTAGCAAGAAGAGTGAAGCAGGGGGTATCACACTACCGGACATTCAACTATATTACAGAGCAATAGTAACAAAAACGGCATGGTATTGGCACCAAAATAGACAGGCAGATCAATGGTACAGAATAGAGGACACAGAGACACACCCACATAAATACAGGTATCTCATACTCGACAAAGAAGCCAAAAACATACAATGGAGAAAAGACAGCCTATTCAACAAATGGTGCTGGGAAAACTGGAAATCCATATGCAGCAAAATGAAACTAAACCCATATCTCTCACCCTGTATAAAACTCAACTCAAAATGGATCAAGGACCTAGGAATTAGACCAGAGACTTAATTGAAGTATTAGGTCAGTATTAGGTCACTGCACCTAATCAAAGAAAAAGTAAGTCCAAATCTCCATCATGTTGGCCTAGGACCAGACTTCCTTAACATGACTCCCAAAGCACAAGAAATAAAAGCAGGAACCAATAATTGGGATAGAGTCAAACTAAAAAACTTTTTCTCAGCAAAGGAAATAATCAGCAATGTGAAGAGAGAGCCTTCAGAGTGGGAGAAAATCTTTGCCACACACACTTCAGATAGAGCACTAATCTCAAGAATCTACAAAGTACTCAAAAATCTTTCCACAAGAATACTAATAACCCAATCAGTAAATGGGCCAAAGAAATGAACAGACACTTTACAGAAGAAGATCTACAAGCAATTCAACAGATTTATGAAAAAATGTTCAACATCCCTTGTAATAAGAGAAATGCAAATCAAAACCACCTTAAGATTTCATCTCACCCCAATTAGAATGTCTTTTATTAAGAATACAGGCAACAACAGGAGTTGGCGAGGATGTGGGGAAAAGGGTACACTCATACATTGCTGGTGGGATTGCAAGTTAGTGCAGCCCTCTGAAAAGCAGTGTGGAGATTCCTTAGAAAACTAGGAATGGATCCACCATTTGACCCAGCTATCCCACTCCTTGGCCTATACCCAAAGGACTTAAAATCAGCATACTACAGTGATGCAGCCGCATCAATGTTCATGGCTGCTCAATTCACAATAGCTAGATTGTGGAACTAACCTAGATGCCCTTCAATAGATGAATGGATAAAGAAACTGTGGTATATATACACAATGGAATATTATTCAGCCATAAAGAAGAATAAAATTATGGCATTTGCAGGTAAATGGATGATGTTGGAGACTGTCATGTTAAGTGAGATTAGCCAATCCCCAAAATCCAAAGGCCGAATGATCTCTCTGATAAGTGAATGATGATACATAATACAAAGTGGAAGGGAGGCAAGAATGGAGGAAGGATAGATTGCATTGAGGGAAGTGAGGGGTCGGGTAGGGGTGGGGGGCTAAGAATAATAAGAATGAGACAGGCATCATTGCCCTGTGTACATGTATGAATGCACAGATGGTGTGACTCTACTTTGTGTAAAACCAGAGAAACAACAGCTGTACTCCATTTGTGTACAATGAATCAAAATAAATTTTTAAAAAATTTAAAAAAATAATTTAAGCACAAACTAAAAAAAAGAAATTAAGTAAGATTCAAATAAATGAAGAGACATTCCATGTTTGTGGATAGGAAGAGTTAACATCAGTAAACTATCCGTTATTTCCTAATATGGTCATAGATTCAATTCAATCCCAGAAAGTTATTTTATGGGTATTGACAAGGTGATTCTAAAGTTTTTATAGAAAAGCAAAAGATCCAGACTTTCCAACATGGTATCAAAGAAGAGCAAAGTTGGAGAAGTGACAATACTCAACTTTGAGTTTTACTATAAAGTTACAATAATCAAGACAGTTTAGTGTTAGGTAAAAGAACAGAGGGATAGATCAAGGGAACACAACAGAGAGCCCAGAAATGGACTCACACAAATAAACTGGGCTTTAACAAAGGCACAAAGAAATTGATGTACCAGAAGATTCTGTTTAATAAATGGTGCTGTAGCAAGTGGACAAGCACATATAAAAAATGAACAAAATTAAAATCAAAGAAATACAACATATTGGGGTTCTACTATCATGTATAATTAAATAGAACAAAAAAAATAAAAATTAAAAAAGGAAATATGACATTTAAGGCCCAAAACAATATTCTCATCTCCCTAGATACAGAAATACTATTTGACAAACTAGTAAAATTATTCATGATAAATCTCAGCATTGTAGAAGCAGAAAGGAACTTTCACAACCCAATCAAGGGTATCTTCAAACAAAACAAAACAGAACTCTACAGTTCATCTCCTATTTAACAGTGAAAGACTGATTGTTATTAATAGTGGAACAAAGCCAGGTTTCTACCTCCACCTCTTGTATTCAAGACTATACTGGAGTGAAATTATATATTATTGAGTTTTATAAGCTAAAGTTTGGTATAATTTTATAAGTTAAATTTGGTATAATTTACCAAAGTGATGTGCTGTAGACATTTATGCAATCATTAATAGCATAGTATCTACTAAAAACAAAAATTCCTGAGGTAGAGTATATAGAGTATACACACTATTATGACTGTTTCACTATGTGGGGAAAAGAACTTTGGATAGAGATCTGAATTCCACTGATGGCTTATTTTTCTATGTGTAAAAAGAGGAGAAAAAAATTTTTTGCACTACTGGGGATCAACCCAGGTCCTTGAACATGCAAGGCAAGTGCTCTACTACTCCCAATCAGTAATAATGGAAACCACTTCCCTCCATTCATGGTGGTTTCAACAGAGACCTAGAGAAAACTAACTTCAACACCCACCTGGCAATATTAAGGGTAAGGTGTATATTTCCCTACTATTGTGGGGTTACAGGAGGCTTATTAAACAAAAGATTTAAATAAGATACAGACCCTCATACTAATGTACCCAAAATGTTCACAAATCAAATTAAAAAATCACTCATCAGACCAAAAACAAGGAAAAATCTCAATTTAATGAGAAAAGACAATCAATAGTCACCAACACTAGGACGACACAGATGTTGGAGTTATTTGCCAAGGTTTTAAAAGTGGCCGTAATAAAATGAATCAATCAGCAATTACAAATATACTTGAATCAAATGAAAATATGGATTAAGACAAAATGGAATTATTATCTGTGGTGCTAGGAATCAAATCCAGAGTGTTGTAAATGCTAAGCAAGTACTCTACCTCAAAAAGGAAATTTTAGAACTGATAAATACAACAAAATGGAAAATTCAATGGATGAGTTCAACATTAGAATGGAGATGACAGAGGAAACAATCCGTGATTTTGAAGATAGAACATAGAATTTACCCAATCCAAACAACAGAAAGTAGACTTAAAACAATGAACAGAGGCCGAGCAAGGTGGCACATGCCTATAATCCCAGTGGCTCAGGAGGTTGAGGCAGTTGGACTGAGAATTCAAAGCCAGCCTCAGCAACTTAGTGAGGCCCTAAGGAACTCAGGGAGACCCTG
Source organism: Glaucomys volans (assembly GCA_020662805.1). Classification (NCBI taxonomy): domain Eukaryota; kingdom Metazoa; phylum Chordata; class Mammalia; order Rodentia; family Sciuridae; genus Glaucomys; species Glaucomys volans. Next base: position 123,764 of record JAJEJO010054239.1, on the reverse strand, counting down.
TCTTTAAATAAAAATATTTTAAAAGGCTGGGTAGGTGGCTTAGTGGTTAAGTGCCCGTGGGTTCAATACCTGGTACCTTCTCCCCCTGAAAAATGAACAGAATCTCAAGGACGTGCAATATTAACACAAAAGACCTAACATTACTGTTTGCATAGTCTTGGAGAGAAACGAGAAAAAGGATACACCCAAAGAAGTACTTGAAAAAATAATGGCTGAAAACTGTCGATATTTAGCAAAAGACATAACTCTACAGATTAAAGAAGCACAGTGAAACAAAACAGGACAGAGCCAAAAATATGCACAACAGAATACAAAATAATCAAACTTCTTAAAGCTAAAGACAAAGATAGAATTGAGAAAGAGATGCCATCTGACTATAAAAGGAAAGCAATTTGAATGACAGCAGATTTCTTATCACACTAGGAAAGCCAGAAGGAAGTGGCACCTTTTCAAGTATTGAAAGAAAAGAACTGTCCAGCCAAAATTCAATGTTCTGCAAAAGTGTCCTTCAGAAATGAAGGGAAATCAAGATATTCTCAGACAAAGGAAAACTTAGAGAATCCATCACCAACAGAACAACTCAAAAGGATAACTAAGAGAAATTCTTAAATGCAAAGAATATGAAAAAAAAAAAAGAAATTTTGGACCATTGGAAAGGAGGAAAGAACAATGAAAAGTGGAAAAATATGAGGAAATACAATAGACTAATTCCTCTCTGAGGTTTTCTAAATGGTGTTCAATAATATGTGGTTCTCAAAGTATGTAGAGGAAATATTTAAATTTCAATATAAATGGGGGAGGCAAAAGGGACTTACATGTATGTAAGCTTTCTATACTTCACTCAAATTGATAAAATGTTAGTGACAGTAGACTATCATAAGCCAGGTATGTACAATATACTTAGAACAATGAACAAGTTGCCCACAGGAAGGCAGGAAAAAGGAAACAGATAATTAAGTGTAAGTGGCCTAAATATACCAACTAAGACAAAGATTGTTAGAGTGTGTTGAATAAAAAGAGCCAGCTATGTGATATTTATAAGTTACTTTAATTCTAACTATGGGCTGGCACATAGCTCAGAGGTAGAGTACTTACTTCCTAGTGTGCACGAGACCCTGGGTTCAATACTCAGTACTGAAAAAAAAATTATACCCACACACACATGGTTACATAGGTAGGTTAAAAGCAAAAGATTAGAAAAAGATATACTTTTCAAACATTAATCAAAAGAAAGCTTAAGTGCCTATGTTAATACCAGATAAAGTAGCTCTTGGAGCAATAAGTTTACCAACAGAAAATGACAGAACATAATGATAAAAGGGTCAATCCACTAATAAGACATCACAATTTTACATGTATATACTCCCAAAATAGAGTTGCAAAATATGTAAGGCAAAAACTAATAAAACCAAAAGGGGAATTAGACAAATCTACAATTATAGTTGGCAATGTCAACACTTCTCTCTCAATAATTGATAAAACAACTAGACATAAACCAGCAAGCACACAGGAAAAACTCAACACCATCAACTTAACAGAATGTAATTGGCACATATGGAACACTCTACCATGTGCCTGTAGTCCCAACACTTGGAAAGTTTGAGGCAGGAGGATTGCTTGAGTCCAGGAGTATGAGATCAGCCTGGGCAACATAAACCCCACCTCAAAAAACAAATAGCCAGTTATGGTGGCACATGCTTTCAATCCCAGCAAGCATTGGGAGGCTGAGGCAGGAGGATTGTGAGTTCAAACCCAACCTCAGCAACTTAGGGAGGCCCTAAGCAACTCAGCAAGACACTGTCTGTAAATAAAACATAAAAAAGTGCTGGGGATGTGGCTCAGTGGTTAAGTGCCCCTAGGTTCAATCCCCAGTACCAAAAACAAACAAACAAAAAAAACAAAAAAACAAGAAATACCCCACACAACCCAACAACATCCAAGTCCACATTCTTTTCAATAATCGACATTTTCAAAAGGCAACAAAGGAAAACTCAACACTTGTAAAAGAACCGAATAGTGTAAAAGAAAATAGAGGTAGGCTCAATAACAGAAAGAGAACAAAAATATCTCCAAACATCTGTAAACAAAACAATACATTCGTAAACAAAACAAAATAAAAAACCCATGGTCAAAGAGGAAATCTCAGGGAAATTTTAAAAATGCATGAAACCAAATGAAATTAAAATGTTCTGGTAACCCATTTTATAATCAACTAATTATAAGGAGCAATTTTCTATTAAGGGAGAAAAATATTTTTTAAAAGTTATGATTTCTGAATTTGAATATTGGTTTAAGAATTTTTTGATGATTCCAATTGCTACTGCTGCTCTTGGGCATTTCTTGAAGCAATGGACACATGTTGTGTTAAATCTCTATTAAAACAATATAATTAGCATTTTTACTAAAAAAAGACAAGAAAAGACTTTCACAGAATATATAATTCATAAACTATTTTTTTATTGTATTGCTACTTTGTCCAAATCACCGACCCATCAAGAAAATACCTAACCATGTGCAAGAGTAATAAAATTCCATCGGTTCTGGTATTTTGCCAACCTTCTCTTGTATTAAAATAAATATAGATTTGCATGTTTTTCATTTTTGTTTTTATGAATGTGTATTTGTGAAAATAAAAGGCAAACATATTGTATTTAACAAATTGCAATTTGATTTATAGCTTTACAATATTTAAACACGCGGTTCGTCTATTTCTATATCTTCCTTGCTCTAAGCCGAGCAAATGTTAGGGGCAGGTTTGGATTAACCTCCTTCACCCTTAGAACTTCAGCTTCCTTTTCCGGAAAAGGAAGATAACACTCCTGAGCTCACAAAATTGGGATGAACCAGGCACCCGGTGCATTAGTAACGGGTGCTGAAAAAATAAGGGTAATATAAGTTTCCTCACTCTCCCGAGGAGGAAATCAATCCTCAAAGAGTGTTTGGAGGTTTCTGGGGGTTTTTTGTTGTTGTTGTTTTGTTTTGTTTTTAATTCTTCCTTTCTCTTTGTTTTTAGGATTCAGGGGAGACGAGTGCATTTGAGGTTCAGCAGTAAGGAAATAGTTGAAGACATCAGAAAGATGTGTAAGGGGGAGGGATGGGATCGGCTCGGTGGGACTGGCTTAGGTAGTGGGAAAAGAGAAGAGGAATCCCCATCTACCTCCGCAGAAAAGGTTCCAGCTTTTGGAGGTGTGTGTGCCCGCATTTGCCTGTGTGTGAGGAGGGGGTTAGCTGCGACTCCTGCAGATACCACCACGCATGACGAAGCTACTTCCCTCTCACGCGGTCCAAGGCGCACACGCGCGATCCACGGCCACGCCCGCACACACTCGACACACACAGGGCATCTGAGGGTCCTGTTGCCATAGCGAGCAGCAGCGCGTGAGCCCAGCCGCCCCTCCCGCCCCTGACAGAGCCCGGTCAACTCCCACTCTGATTGGCCACTGCTTCCTCATTATGCAAATAATTTGCGTAGACTCAGCGGCCAGCTGCCTGACGTCACCAAGCACGGGGGCTGGGGCTCGGGGCTCGGCTCCCGGAGCTCGGGCGGGAGCCCAGAGAGCGCGGCGCTGGGACCTCAAGCCAGACCCTAGAGTCCCGCCGCCTCGGCTCCGGCCCGCCCCGCCCCGGCCCCGCCCCCTTTCAACCCGCTCCACCCCTTCTACGCCCCTCCACCCTGACCCCGCCCCCTGGGCAGCCCCCCTCCCTCACTACCCGGGCCCCGCCCCCTCCCTCCTGGCCCTCACCACCGGTCCAGGGAGGGGACGGCGGGACAGGCGGGACCGGTGGGACCGGCCGGAGGGCGGACTGGGCGGGGATATGGCCGCGGCGCCCGGAGGGTCTGCGCCGGCCGCCGGCCCCGGCCCGCGCCTGGGTTTCAGCACCGCGGACAGCGGCGTCGGCATGAGCGGGCTAAACCCAGGTCCCGCCGTGCCCATGAAGGACCACGACGCCATCAAGCTCTTCGTGGGGCAGATCCCGCGGGGCTTAGACGAGCAGGACCTCAAGCCGCTGTTCGAGGAGTTCGGCCGCATCTACGAGCTGACGGTGCTGAAGGACCGGCTCACCGGCCTCCACAAAGGTGCGCGGGGTCAGCTCAACCCAGCCCAGCCCAGCCCAGCCCAGTCCAGTCCAGCTCCGACCCAATCCAGTTAGAGTGCAGCCCAACCCAACCCCAGTCCCAACCGCAGCCCCAATCCTAAACCCTATCTAGAGCCAGTACAACACCAGTCCATTATCTGCTCCCACCTCAGCCTTGTCCTCTCCCTAGATCACAAAACCCCCAACCAAGAATTTTCCCTGTGACATCCTCCCTCTGATCATCACTCTGGTCCGCTAACATGTTCTTCACATTTACCTCCAAATTCCTACCCTTTGCCTCTCATATCCCAATAGTTCCTGCTTTTCAGTTGAATCTCTTCACCAGCCTTCCCATCAAACATCCCAAATCCTGGAATTTGGAAACTTATTCCACCTTCCAGCTCTCTAATACACTCAATCTTCTGAAACCTGGACCCAAGCATTCCTTAACCCTCCACTGGGTGCCTCATCACTCAGGCCTAACCACTCACACACGTATCTTGGACTTGCACCTTCCTCTGGCCTCAAACTCCAACCAACACTTAGAGCCTTCATTTGACCCTTAGACTGTCACCCTAAAACCCTGTGAACCCAAACTCTTCCCTTCTTCAGAACCTAGACCTAATTCACAAAATTCAATTCACCTTTCACCTCCCAGGAAGCTCTCAATTCCAAATGCCCTCCTCAGTGTTTGCCAATAATCCCAGTCTCTCCTACCCTTTGTCAGAATTCCAACACTCTACCTCTTCTGATTTGAGTCCACAACCCCAAACTCAGTTGGAAATGCCTGTATCCCCTTCATTTTAGGTTTCCCCTTAGCTGAATCCACACTTCTATCTTCCTCTAATCCCCCTTTCTATACTCTCCTTTGCTCCTTCCCAATCCTCTTGATGGTCTACTGCTTTCCTTCCCTCACAGTCTAGTCCCAGATCAGAGCACTCTCAAGATGGGTAAGGCTGAAGAGGAAGAGGGGATATCTTCTCCCTGCCCTTGCTAGAAAGACAGAGCACCATGGTCCTGTATGGCCACACCCCTTTCTTCCTGTAGAGAGAGGGAGGAGGCTTGTTTACATGCAGAAAAGTCTGTCCAGGCTGGGCTGGAGTAACAGAGCCAGAGTCATGTGTCATACATTGACAGGGGAAGGGGAGATAATTTGAGGAGAAACACTCTGTGGTTTCAAGGTTTTGGTGGGGAAGAATCACTAACTATCCCACATAATATTCCTAAGAGAGGAGTGGTGGGCCTCGGGTAACAGCTAAAAGTACATTCCTAAGGGCTGAGAGCTGGAATCAGATTGCCACCTCTTTTCAATTGAGAGACCTTGGGGGGTTCCTTGGCACATTAATGTAGGGGATTCAGGAAAATGCCTGCAGAAGGGCCAGGACCATCATCTGGGTGGGGAGTATAGCTTCCACCCTTTGGGCTAGGGTTGTTAAAGAGGCCATAAAAGGACAATATCATACCATCCAGATTCCTTATAACATAGCCTAATTGTCTGTCTGTCTATTCACTTATATTAATTTATTTTCTTATTTTCTGGACATTGATTTCAGCATATAAATACAAAGCTAATCTTTGTAGGCTATCCTTATAGTAAAGGAAGTGAATAGAATACCTTTAATTCTCACTCTTCTCACTCAAACATTACTGGAGTCTCTGAACTGTTTCCTCATCCTCTTTCCCCATTTGATTTTAATTATTTCTGGTCCCCACTCCCACACTTGTCTGTCCCTCAAGCTATACTTCTCTGGATTGCTACCCTTCCATTCTTCTACCTTCCACCCCAGATAGTCCACATAGGCTCCTTTGGGTGGCAGCTGAGCCCCCAAACCTTTCAGACAGCCTTCCCCTCCCTACTACCTGGTTCTGACATCAGATGGTATGGTTTGGTGGCAGAAGATGGAATAGTGATGTAACTGGAATCAGGTGTTTGGCAATTTATTCCCAAACAAACCCGCATCTTTTCAAGGCAAATGTTGCCTTGAAAGATGATTATGGAGGGTCTCCAAGTCAACATCTTCCCTATCTTCTCCACAGCGACAGTGACGTCTGAAAGCTAGAGTGACTCATTCTCCTTTTGATGGCTGGGTACCCATGGAGGCAGCCACAGTGTCTTGAAAACAACCCTAGTATGACAATTAAAAATTCCAAATGCGAGTTTGGGGATGTAGAGTGCTTTCCTAGCATATGTGAGGTCCTGGTTCAATTCCCAGTACCACACACACACAAAAAGAAAAATGGAACAAGAAGAAAGAAAATTCCAAATGCTGCCCTGCTACTGACACATTCTCTGGGTTTCATTTTCCCCACTGATATGATAAGAGCTTGGCCAGGAATTCTCTGGAGACCTGTTGAATGGCAGATAACTCACCCATCTTAAGGAGAGAGCCCCACAGAAGTCCCCAGAAAGAAAATGTTCCCATTTACTTTTCTAGTCTACTGAGGACTAAATGGAAAACTACATTAAGCTCCTAATGGTTTCCCACATCCACTTTCTCTTCCTTCAGTCCTTCTCCTTCCTATACTCAAAAGACTTTTTAAAAAAATAGATCTTATCATGTCACTACCTGCTTAAAACCCGTTAGTGATTTTCTATTGCTCTCAGGAAAAGTTCAAAATCTGATTGAGGCCCGTAGAGCTATATATGACTTGATTCCTGCATACCTCACTAGCCACTGTCCCCATTCACCAGCCCCCAGCCATACTAGCCTCCTGTCCATTTTCCCAACACTGTAAATGCTTGGCTGAGACTTCATATATGCTTTTCTTCTGCCTGAAATAATCACCATCCTCTCATCACTTGATTTGAGGGCTCAGTGTTCTTGTTTGTGAGGACTCCGTGTCTTTGAGACATTTCCTAACCCTTTGGTCTCAGTAGTCCCTCATGGTTTGTTGTCTAATCTCCCCCCCAACCCATCATAATACTCTGCCATAATGAGCAAGTATTCAGTATTTTCCTGAAGGAATGAGTGCTCATGAATGTTTAAAAGGAAAAGATGCCTATCTCAGTTCTTCTTAATAGGCTTTTGAACAAAGAGGGGTAGGCCTGTTCCTTTGGCTCATTCCAGACTCTTTCCCTGCCCTATATCTCTTGACTCTTTTAGAGGAGTCAGATTTGGTGTGCAGTAACCCTTTTAGAGGCCCTATCTTGAAGCCCTGGAAGAATTGACAGATCAAGCTCCTTGGATAGGATTTAGGGGGTCTCTGAAAGCTCCCACTAACACAAAGCCCTTAAACCAGAACCATCTTCCAAGTCTCAAATTAACCCATTCCCCAGCCTCAAATTTAGAGAAGGGAGGTGTTGATAAGGAGCTGTGAGGTCCTAGGCTTAGCCACAACTCTGCTCTTCCTTTTCTGTCTCCTTTCATCTGAAACTGAGTTGGGATGAAATTGAGGCTGATCCTGGGAGACTCTGTGAGGCTGTATCCAAAAAGAAGGGGAAGTCTGGGTTAAAGATGAAGGCAAAGCTGCTTATGGAGGTTTAACCCCAACAGGACTTTTATGGCTGGAGTAGGGAGGGGAGCTGTGGGATTGTATGAGCATGTGACAGAGTGTACATATGTTCCCTGGGGAGGAGGTCAGGAGCTAATGAGAGGGAACCAGATCCTGAGATATCAGTCCCCAGGCATGCTAAGACCCTCCCTTCAGAGAAAGTGGGAGACAAAAAAGTCTACTCAGAAACGGCATTCTTGTTAAAAGGAGAGTAATCTTAAGTTTCTTGACTTAATGGGGTATTTCCAAGAAGAGTATCTGGGGTTTTAGGAAACACCCTGAGCCAGCCTCTTCCTCCTCAGGCTGTGCCTTCCTCACCTACTGCGCCCGGGACTCTGCTCTCAAGGCCCAGAGTGCACTGCACGAGCAGAAGACCCTGCCAGGGGTAAGTTCACCAAGATATGGGGGGTGGGAATCACCTCAGGCTGGGGACAGTGACCTATGTGCATGCCAAACCAGCTTGTGGAGCTGATTTGGGACAAGGGACTAGAAGCAGAATCCTCCTTCTAAGAGAGGGCTTACCTACGCCCTAAACAACTGTGTTAAACACTCAGTCTTCTGGCTTAAAAATGGGCTCCAGATCCTTGGGTCAAATATTCTACCCCACCTATTATGAGAGGAATCAGTGTTGCGGGCTAAACTAGAATGTGTTCACACTTGCCAAAATCATGGCTTCGGATATCCTTTGTCACTGGAGTGAGAAAGTATATACTTACATGGGAGAGAGGCTTGGCTGGGCTGGTATCCCATTTTCTCCAGTTCTAGGATCCCTGATGGTACTTCCCTCTGGTCCTCTTCCTTCAATGGTTTTTTGGGGTGCCTTGACCCACCAGGATTGTCTTTGCTACACACTTCAAACTCTTGGCTAAAGTTAGGGGACATCTGATTTTATAGGCACCAATCACAACTGCTCTGTTATTGGCTAATGGATAATCACTGGACAAAAGCAAAGTGGGCCATGTATGTATGGTTTGTCAAAATACATTCTAAAAAGCAAAGTGAAATCTACTGCCCATATAGTAGAATAAGAAGTAACCATTTGGAGTCAGCATGGGGTTATCAAGATCAAGTCACCCTGCCAAACCTCATTTTCTCTTATCCCACAAGTGGTATGTCTAGAACAAGAGCACCATTTAAGTGCCATGGGCCGGGCGCGGTGGCGCACGCCTGCAATCCCAGCACTTGGGAGGCTGAGACGGGAAGATCGTGAGTTCAAAGCCAGCCTCAGCAACTTAGCGAGGCCCTAAGCAACTCAGTGAGACCCTGTCTCTAAATAAAATACAAAATAGGGCTGGGGATGTGGCTCAGTGGTCGAGTGCCCCTGGGTTCAATCCCCAGTACCAAAAAATAAAAAATAAAATAAATGCCATGGGCAGGCCAAACCTAAGACTTATGTCCATTCGAGGTCTCAAAGTTAAGAGAGTTATTATCATAACTGAAAGAGACCAGGATGGAATGAAGGCATAAAACATATCATCGGGTGATAGTTTGAAGGAATTGGGGATATGTAGTGGGGAAGATTGTTTAATTGGTGTTTTAATAGGAAGGCATCACAACACAATAATTAAGAATACTGGTTTTCAAGTCTTACAGACCTAGATTTCAATCTCAGCTCTGCCGTTTACTTAGACTCTTGAACTTCAGTGTCCTCACTGATAAGGAGTTAGGACTAACACCTCATTCACTGGACTATAGTGAGAATAAATTGAGGCTTAGCAAGTGCAGATTGATATCTCAATAAGTGTGACTGCTGGGGTGGGGGGTGACTGCCTTCAGATTCTGAAGAGGGATTTGGTTTTCTACAGGTGCCCCAGATGTCAGGATCAGAATCAGGGAGTATAAGGAACAGATGATAGTGTCAGTTCAGTATAATGAAGTCACATCTGTGAACTGAAGCTATCCAACAATGGAACAAGCTTTGCCAAGAACTGATCGAGCTCTTGGTGGAGTGTCAGATCCTAGAACCAATCTTAGCAACTGAAGCAATTTGAGCCTCACTCTTGGGGACTCGGAGCCAAGTAACATCAACCCAACATCATCACCAATGCTCTGTATGCAGGCTGTGGAGTCAGACAGACATGGTATGGATCCAGGCCTGGTCCTGGGACCTTGACAAGTCTCTACTGCTATGCCTAAGTTACTTTATCTGTAAGATTGAACTCATAGGGTTATAATGGTAATGTGAGCTAAATCATATAAACTGCTTAGCACAATTCTTGGCAGTAAATAAGCACTCAATAAAGGTTAGCTGGTGTTAGTAGTAGCACTAATAGTAACAGCAGCATTAATTGAAGTAGGAGAAGTCGTCATGTATCTAAAAGTGGGAGGAAATGACTTCTGCAGCTAGAACTGAGAGTCAGTGAGACAAACTAACATCCATGTGAGCAACAGCATGGTAGAGGTGCAGAGACAGAAGGAATAGGTGGAGTGAAATTGAGTGGGACCATCGGGGAGGGCCCACAGGAGTATGGGCCAGGCTGGAGAGATCTGCAGAGGGCAACAATTGAAGAGGAAACTTTGAGTACCAGGCTGAGGGATTTGGACTTTACCCTAAAAGTCAATGGGAGGCACACACACAAAAATAGTAAGATGAACTTTTGGATAAAAATCTTCTCAACAGCTGGGTGTGGTGGCACATGTCTGTAATCCTAGCAGCTCAGGAGGCTGAGGCAGGAGGATCACGAGGTAAAAGCCAGTCTCAGCAACTCAGCAAGACTCTGTCTCAAGATAAAATGTAAAAAGTACTGAGGATGTGGCTCAGTGGTTGAAGTGCCCCTGGGTTCAATCTCTGGTTAAAAAGAAAAAAGAAAAAAAAAGGAAGGAAGGAAGGAAGGAAGGAAGGAAGGAAGGAAGGAAGGAAGGAAGGAAG
>JAJEJO010054239.1:102500-113316 GCA_020662805.1 Glaucomys volans | reverse complement strand
AAGGAAGGAAGGAAGGAAGGAAGGAAGGAAGGAAGGAAGGAAGGAAGAATTTATCAACAGCCACAGGGCTCCACTAGATGAGAGGTGCCTGGAGAGCTCTATAAAGATGAGAGCAACTGAGATAAGGACTGTGAAGTCTGAGAACACTAAGAGAACTGCTGGGGAGGAAAACAATAATAATAATTTACAGTTATTGATATGGGTGTTCATGGTACTTTACATGTTCTAAGTCTTGTAATCCTCTATGTAGAAGGCATTGTTATTGGCATTCCCATTTCACAAAAAAGGAAACTGAATCTTAAATATCAAGTGACTTGCCCAAGGTCTTGTAGCTACTTATGGGAAGATCTGGGCTCTGAGCAGTTAGTTTGGTTCCAGAACTCATTCACTTCACTTCTGCACTGTTACCTGAGTCAACCTAGTGGCAGACAGGGATTTTAGTTATTGAGAGAATGCCAACTGAGGACATCCACTCACACCTGTCCATCTGCAGGTCTCCAGTGTGTTTCAGCTTCCTCTAGTTCTGCCAGGATTGGCTGTATTCATCCCCCCTCCACTTAACAAAGTGAAAATTAATATTTAATTATTCTCCTAAATGAAAATCAATGGCTGTGTTGGCCAGCCCCAGCAAGGTCCATGCCATCAGTCTTTCCTCCCAGCCTGCCAGGGGCAGCAGCAACTTTAGTCACCTGAATTCAGGTCCGTCAGCTTGAAAAAAGAATGGGTGCCCAGCTCTCTAGAGGCACTGGGTCCTGGGCACAGCTGCCATCTGCTGGAGAAGTAGGGACAAGACTTCAATCTGGGTTCTTGGTGGAGTTAGGCAGAACTGTCCACATGGAGGGAGAAAAAGCTGAATCAACCCCCAAAGGGAAAGCCTGGATCTTCAGGGGTGATTTCATGGGGTCCGCTGAACTGAGACCTCCTCTTTGCTTTCTTCCACTTTTTCATTGCCAATTTATATCACCTATCAAAGCTTGATTCCCTACTCAGGTCTTCTGTCAAACCTTAGTAACATGTCACACCTGACCCCATCTCTGGTAGCCTCTTCCCCATGAAGCCAGAGCTACTTCTGGCAGTCTCACTTTAGGCTTCAGAATCCACCCAAAGAGAGTGAGGCCAATTTCATCCCTACTTTCTGGGATTCCAAGAGTGCCTTGTATTTACCTCTCTTTCTGTCCATGATCACCCTTCCTTGGGATACCAGGACCTTCAAACACTGTGCAGGAGATAGACATAACTGAGTAGGGGAGTACACTGCATGTACAGGTTGTGCCCTGCAATAAATAGCTTGGGTGAAGAAGAAAAATGTAAACAAAAATTCAGCCATGGTTGAGTGGCCTAACCATACATATTATTATTGCAAAGCTGTGTCCACCCAGAGGAAGGGGAACACTTTTTCTTATTTATTCCCCTGGATGGGGAGTGCTTTTTTGCAATTCATACAAAGGCACTGTACGTGCAAGTAATCACTCAGTGAAGGAGTCTAAGCCTTTGCCCTCAAAGAGCTTCTACTCCAGGAATAACTCAACATGTCTCATTGGTTTACATTAGACATGTAAAAGAGGCATCAAGAGGGGAGAGGAAAGAGAAAATTTGCAGAGGATACTCATTCATTATGTGATTCACTATGTTTGAGGGTCTAAAGAACTAAAAGTCAAAGAAATCCTGGGAATAATATGAGAATGGACAAGAAAATGTCCAGCAAAGAGGACTGAGACTGCCTGTGAATGGGGAGTATTGTATATGAATTTTGACAATCAAAGATCTTGGGCTTTATCAGGAAGCTTTCAAGGGAGGACAGTAGGTGAATTTAAGAAAGGAAGAGTTAGGGACTGATTTTTAAAAGGTGTCGCTAGCTACAGTGTGCAGGTTGAGTTGAAGAAGGAGTAACACTGGAAGCAGGATGAACTTTCAGACAATGTCACTTGAGAGAAAGCTATTAATGATATATGCTGGCTTAGAACTAGGAATTCCTGGGCAGGAATGTGGAGGACAGGATAGACTTGAAAGCTATAAGACATCCCTACAGATAGTAGATCCAATGGGACTGGATAGTGGATTGAATTAGAGGAGTGGGTGAGGAAGAAATAAGTGCAAAAAGTGATGAAATTTGTGTTTGTTTTCTGATCCACTCTTTCCTGCATCTCATGACACTTCTCCCAGAGTCAGCAATGGTCCCTTCCCTGGGGAGTTTCTGATAAATTCTCTTTTATGGGAGGAAGAAGCACTAAGGGTACAAATGCTGAGTGGAGAAGGAAGAGTTGGCAGCAGAACGTAAAAATCAGAAGAGCTGAAGAGGGCAGTGCTGAGCACAAAGGCAGGAATTTTAGAAAACTCAAGCAGTGAGTTGAGGTAGGCTCTTGATTTCCCTTCTAATTTCTGGATCAGAAGCACCAGGACCTTGCACGAGTCTGTGCCACCCATGACTTTCCCCTTCCATTGCCTGGAGTAGGTTGTTCTCTCCTCTCTGCCTTGATTTCCTCTTCAGGACCTGAAGCAGCCATGGGCCTGGACTACACTTGGGAAACTCTCAAGGGAATAGTGTGCTGCTAGGGAAGGAACTCATCTGAAGTCCCACAGCAAGTTCTTGGCTGAGGAGCTAATGCCCTCTTTTCCTCAAAGGGGAATCCAGATTACCTAATCAACTCCCAGATCCTTCCTCGGATGATGGCAAGAAGAAAGGCAGGTTAAAGTTGCCCAGGAAGCTCATGTGGGCAACTTTCTTCCTCTTGTAGCTACACACAGAATACCTAAATCCTGGCTGTCCTCCACAACCATTGTTCTATGGGGACTGGAGCTTGGAGCCCTGGGGAGCATTACTCTCTCCAGTTATGTAACTCATCCTCTTGGACCCTCCTCCTTGGGACTTCCCTGAACTCCAAACTCCCAAACAGTCAACTTCCCCAATTCCTGAGCCATAAACTTGAGTCAGCCTATTTTTCCTTCTATCCCTTTCTGCCACATCCTAAAGAACTAGGTAATTATAGAATTTGTCCATGTACTTCTACCCTGGTTCAAGTTCCCTCACCTTTTACCTGTATTGCTTATCTTCCTATTTCTAAGTGCTCCCTTTCCAAGTATTTCTCTGTATAGTGACAACTTATGGGATGCTCCATAAGACAAAACTGACAAAATCATTCCCCTACTTAAAGTCCTCCCCTGGATCCTTATTGCCTTTGAAACACAACAAAATCAAAATTCCTTTACATGCTTTTCACAGCCTGCCATGACCTGGCCCCTGCCTGCATTTCAGTTTCCATCAAAACACACACACACACACACACACACACACACACACACACCAAAAAAGCAGATAAATGAACAAATAAAACTGATCACATCTGATGTACCTACTAATATCTAGCCATTGTCATTTTCACCACAGTCCTGACAGACAGGACTATGATCCCCCTTTTTATGAATATGGAAACTGAGGCTCAGAAAGCTTGAAGAAGTTGCCAGTAATGTCCCTAGGATTTAAATTCACAACTGATTCAGAAACAATTTGCCCTACCCTAGCTTTGTCTGTGTTGGATGCTAGGAACCTTGCTCCTTCAGATTTGCAGTCCATATTCCAGCCAGCTAGAGTGCTCAGCTGTCAACCCTATCTCTCCAATTATCTTCACATGGCCAGTGACCCTAGTCCTGCAAGACCCATGTCAAAAACTGCTTCAAGGAGCTCGTCCTGTGTTGAGTCAGCCTCTCCAGCTGGAGTCAGCCTAGTCCACAGCTCTTCACCTTGCAGTCAAGGCCCTGATCCCTCTATGCCTCATTATTTGTGTTCCTGTCTTAAGGATGAAGTTGAGCAGCAAAATACAAAAATCCTGTACTTCCCTGTCAGACACAAAACTGGGAGAAAATCTCAGCTCTACCACTCACTGAACACATGATATCAGACAAGTGTTTTAATCTCCCTCAGCCTCAGTTTTCTCATCTGCAATATGGGGGACAATGGTATTACCTTACTGAACAGCTGAAAAGATTTGGAGACAATATGTGTAAAGTGCCAGAAAAAGGGTCTGACACTTGGCAGGTTCTCTGGAAATGGTAATGTTATCTTTCTCTCTCTGAGCCACTGAGGAGAGGGTCCCCATCTGCGTCATTGCTGTTTCCCCTGAAGACTTCAACCTGGGACTTGTCACAGGGTTCAGGACATGGTGGTAGCATGCCTATGTGTGGAAGAGAGGCTTCCAGCCTCAAGACCTGGACCCTGCCAGGCCCATGAGGAAAATGTGTATGAACCACTCAATGCCCTCTCTTCATCAAAGGGTGGTGAAGTGGGTGGGAGGAGGGAAAGGGGCGTCCCTCGGAGCACCAATGAGCACCATCTCCCAGGAAACCCAGCCTGGGAGGCAGCTGCCATGGAAACCACTGCTGTCACATGTGCTCATCACTCTAGGCTCTAGAGAGAAATTCTCAAGATCTATTTAAGAACTAATAAAATAATGATGGTCTTGCTCACCCTCACTGCCCTCCACCCCAGGCTGCTACCCCTCTCCTTCCCTACCAAGCTTCTCCCTGCCCCTCCTGCATCCTCTTCCTGCCCCCTCATCCCTTCATTTCCTTCCCATGCCCACCAGCAATTCTCTTTCCTTGCCCCTTTCTAGTTCTGTCTCTTACTTTCTTTCATAATTTCTGTCTTTCTGTGTTTCTTCATCTCTCCCTGTGTCTCTGCTTTCCATGGCTCTGTCTCTTGGTCTCTCCTCCACAATCACAGGTGGCCATGCTCAGGGACGGGTCCTGTCCTCCTGGTCCCTGGTCCAGGCCAGTCCAGACCTGTCCAGCTCGCCCTGATCTGCTTGGATTGATCTGTCATCCCCTCTAGACTGCAACCTGAGTCCTGTCGGTGTCTCGGCCCCCACCCACAGCCTGGTACACTGCAGGTGCTATACCACCAGCGGGTGGGTGTGTCAGAGCCCTGGGTGGGAGGGGGATTGCGCTGGTTCAGGCTTGGCCTGTTTTCCTTTCCTTTCCTATTTTTTTTAAAATAAGTCCTCCCCACCCTCCTACCTCCAAATTTGATCCAAAGGAAATTGCTCAACTGTGACTGCCAGGGCGTTACCATGGTTACTGGGTAGCACTTGTGGCTATGGTAACAGGAAGCTGCCTGTTGTCTCGGCAACAAGCACATTGATAGGGGATGGAGTGGCCCCTGATTGGTGCAGAAGCAGTGCATTTCCTGAGGGGAGGGGGTCAGATCATCACCTTCTCAGGCCAGATGGGCATCAGTACCCCTTCCTCCATGAACTGGAAGGCCGCTGTTCTTTCCTCCCGGCACTCAGCTGTCTTCCCCCCAACAATAATTCCTCACATCCCACGCACCCAACTCTTGGCAGTTTACCAAGACCTTTTGCATCCCCATTACCTCATGTGATCCCCACAACACCCATGAGAGGAAGGTGAGATGGGGATTCAATCATGAATTCACTTAGGGTGGTTGGGGGATGGGAATGTGGGGGGTATATATTAAAATCACCTAGGAGTTTTTTCAAAGTATACAATCCCCTAACTTATGAGTCTAATATGGTTCCCAGGTGATTTTTAACCACCTATATAATCAGGGAACCCTTGAATTAAAAGGTGAAACTGGTTGGATGGGGGGAAAAAGCAATGGATGGAGAAGTCAAGCTGCTTTCCAGGTTTAGAGCTTGGGTAACTTGGAGGATCAGGTTTGGGTAAAAAGATCAGCTCTGGTTTGGGTATGTTGAGTGGAAAATGCCAGTGGGCCTTTCTAGTTAGGATGTCCAGCAGGATATTAAGCAGCTGGGAACATGGGTCTGAGGCTCAGGAGAGAATGTGGGCTGTTGATGCGGAGCTCTGAGTCATCCTTGTGTGGATAGTAGCTGAGGCTGTGGGTGTGGATGAGACTCTCCAGGAAAAATAGGAAGAGTGAGACAGGCAAGAGCCGAGGAGGGTGCCTTAGTGAACTCCACCATCTTCAGGAGAGGAGAAGCCCAGGCAGGGGATGGAGGGGGTGAATTCAGAGACTGTGGTGACGCAAAAGCTTGGGAATGTTTTCCTTATTTAATGATTTGAATTTGAGAAAGAGGCTTACTTAAAGTCAGACCACCATGAAATGGCAGAGTTGGGGGTTGATAGCACTAAATATGATTCCCATCTTGTTTAATCTAATTTATACACAGCATTATTTTCTCAGTTTTATATGTAAAACACAAGTGTGCAGTTTCAATTAAAACTTCTCACCCAATTTCTCTTACTCAAAGACTTTAAGTGAGTCTAGGAGTCCTGCAGACAGGCCTAACACAGCCCAGCCCAGAAACCAACACAGAAGAATCTCTTTAATTGACCCATTCTATCCTATGCCACTGAGCTTCCTCCCACTCATCCCTTCAGGTTTGAGCACTTTATAAATATCCAGATTTAAGGAAGGGATCTTGGAGAAAATCTACAACCCTAGTAGGAGTGGGCGAGTATAGAGTTCAAAAGCACTAGGGCTCAGATCCTGAGGATTCCGGGGGAAGAGAAATGGGGCCCCAGGACCTGGCAGTCATGCTGAATGGGTGTGTTGGTCCAATGTCTTTCAGATGAATCGTCCGATCCAAGTGAAGCCGGCTGCCAGTGAGGGCCGAGGAGGTAACTTTCCTGTCTGCTGAACCTCAGGGTATCACCCATGTAAGGGATGGTGGGCCCAGTCCTAGAGTCAGTCTTATCCATGGCTTATTAATAATTCCCCCCTAGGTTGGGGGCCCAGAGTTGCTCAGACCCAAAAACAGCTCAGCTATTCCAGTTCTGACTGAGGAGGAAATGGGGTTCTGGGAAGCCCAAACCAAAAGAGGCAGAAAAGGCAGAATCAGATGCTGGGGACAGAGGGAGGGAGTTTTTGCCACCTTATCTTTGGAGCGCAGTCACTCCTGTTTTGCCAGGCAGAAATTACATGTTTGTTTGAAAAATCAGGCTGGGGTTATTCTGCTTTTCCAGACTCTTCTGATTCCAGAGAATCAGTGCATTCTGGGTTGAGGCCACTTATTCCTTCACAGTAATTGCCTAGTTAATCATGGTAAAAGATGAGGCTGGGATGACAGACTTTGTAAGCCATGATAAGGAACTTGACTCTATGCTGAGGCCTGCAGAAAGTTTGTGAAAGTTTTTTAGCTGCTCTATTTCCTGGTAGAGAGACTACCTCTCCTTACGAACTGGAGTGGTAGAGATCCAGACTACCAGCTGGATTCTGGCCAGCTGCCTTGCTGGAAAGGCATTGTTGACTTCTTTTGTTAGTTCTTGGTGTCTTTCTCACCCTTAGGTCTTGTATCATCCCAGGATATCTGCCTGTAGCATATTCCTTATTGATGTCTGCTGACTCTACCTTGAGTAAGACTCTCTCTAGGTCTTACCCAAATCAGTCATAGCTTTGTTAGATGAAAGAAGCTGCCCAAGATCAGAAAGAGAACAGAAGCCAATTGATATAAACATTTATTGACCCCTACTAATTCTTCACACCTTATCAGACTTCAGTTCAATGTCCACACCCACAAGGGACTCTGGTAGCTTTATGTTTCCATTGCGGAATATTTCCTTCATCTGTTTAGATTCTTTGGCCTTTACTCTCTCCTTCTTGTTCTCTGGTCCAGATGCTATACCCCCCACTTCGTCTTGGAGAAATATTTTCAAGTTTCCTCTCTCTCTCTCTGCCTCTCTCTCTCTCTGCCTCTCTCTCTCTCTCTTTCTACACACACACACACACACACACGTACAATCCTCCTTTCCCATATCATTCTTGCCAGTCAGATTTTTGAGATGTTCTAGGCTGTATAAAAATCCTCTGAATCACATGTCTAAAAATTTTTGCTCCTTGGGAAGCTCTGTTAGGCATCAAGGCCACTGTTGGCCATATTCTAAGCCCCACCCACAAACACAAGATAGTACCACAGATAAGTCACCCAAAAGTAAATTAGTAAGCTGAGAAGCAGATGGGTTGATCTGTAGTTCATCTAAACATCCAACCAACATCTTCTGAGTAACTTCCTACACATAAAGAATACAAAGTGAAGCCGGGCGTGGTGGTGCACGCCTGTAATCCAAGCGACTTGGGAAGCTGAGTCAGGAGGATCGCGAGTTCAAAGCCAGCCTCAGCAACTTAGAGAGGCCCTATGCAACTCAGTGAGACCCTGTCTCTAAATAAAATACAAAATAGGGCTGGGGATGTGACTCAGTGGCCGAGTGTCCCTGAGTTCAATCCCTAGTTCCAAAAAAAAAAAAAAAAAAAAAATTACAAAGTGAGCAAAGCAGTCCTGACACATGGCCTCATGGAGCTCCAAGGCTATGAGAACAAATAAACAAGGGGTCACAACTGGGTGTGATCAATGTTTCTCAAGGGAAAGTGCAAGGGGGATTATGGGATAACAAACAAGGGGTACATAACTCCCTCTGGGAGGTCAAGGTGAGCTCTCAGAGGTCATAAAATTTAGTAATATATAGTGAGTTTTCAAAGGTAACAGGAACTAGTCAGAGAAAGGAAGAGAGAGGGAGCATGTGTCAGGCAGAGCATGTTCAAAGCAACTTGGGAGTCTTCTTCAGGAACTGGGTCTACAGTGGCAGGACATTCTTACTGTACAGAGTCTCACAGAACCATTAGCATTACAGCAGTTGAACAAAGGAGATCTCCATGTCAATAATGCTTCTTAGTGACCTTATGGCATCGGTCAGAGTGTTGTAATTTTCTTCCTCCTTGTTGTACACGTTATTGACAAATTCTATACATGTGGCATCACACCTATATACCTATTTGGATCAAAGCAGATCAAGAGAGCAGGAAAAGGAAATCTAGCTGAACAGAGGGCTGTCTCGCAGTTGAATTCATAACTTTAGAATTTATGTGTTACACAATTTTTGTTGGGGGGGTGGTTAATGGGGATTGAATCTGGGAGTGCTCTACCACTAAGCCAAATACCCAAACCTTTTTAAAATTTTATTTTAACAAAGAGTCTCACTAAATTGCCCAGAAGTTCTCCAACTTAAGATTCCCTTGCCTCAGCCTCCCAAGTTGCTGGGATTTACAGTTTACACACATATTCCTTGACAATTAATGCCTCTTTATTTATTTATTTATTTATTTTGCGGTGCTGGGGATTGAACCCAGGGCCTTGTACTTGCAAGGCAGGCACTCTACCAACTGAGCAATATCCCCAGCCCCTAATGCCTCTTTAAGTAGTATGCATTCTAAATGTATCCATAAATAATCCTTACAAGTTTACATGGCCAGACATCTCAATTCCTTCTTGCTCTCTGCTACATATTCGAGAGAGAGGAGGTATATAACTAAGTGTCGTAGAACAGTTGGGCTTTTATAATTTAAAAGTATTTTGTTACTAACTGATCTGTTATATAATCTTGTTACTAATCAAAATGTATTTCTTTTCTTCAGTGCTATCATATATCTCTTCTAACATGAGTTCAAAACCTGCTGAATTTTAACACAACTGAATGCTTGAGAAACTCAGTTTTTAAGATGGTCTTAAATTTTTGCTTTTGAAATTTAACAATCGACACAAGTGTGGGACAGCCTATCCCATTCAAGTCCTACTTATATACCCCAAACATTTTATAAACTTAGAATCAATGGTCACACCCATGCTGATATTTTTAAGCCAGGGAGCCTGCATATTTTTATTATCCCTTAAATTAAAGCCATTAGTTTACAGATTATTAATAATGGTTTCTATATCTGATGAGGATAGTGGTATCAATGAAACCTTAATTTAAGGGATATCAAAACAAATATAATCTTCCAAAATTCCACCATGTTCTTCTGGAAGGGATTATTATATAATTTTTTTCTTTCCATAAAACAGGGACCAACAAGCCAACTACTACAGGAGCCCAGGTAGGTAACCCAAATGGGTGAGATTCTCATGACATAATAAAAATTTATATTTTAATTGGCCACTATTTCAGCTTTTAAAATGGACTAGTATAGTGAGAGCCTAACCAAACCTATTGAATTTCTTTCTTTGGCCCAAAGACTGTTATTTTTCCCCATCTGCCATAAAGGAGTATTCCATCCTGTTCACATGAGCTTTTGAATAAAGATAGTTATCTTCTTTTTTTTTTTTTTGGAACCAGGGATTGAACTCAGGGGCACTCAGCCACTGAGCCACATCCCCAGCCCTATTTTGTATTTTATTTAGAGTCAGGGTCTCACTGAATTGCTTAGTGCCTTGACCTTGCTGAAGCTGGCTTTGAACTCATGATCCTCCTGCCTCAGCCTCCCAAGTGCTGGGATTACAGGCACGCGCCACCACACCCGGCTAAAATAGTTATCTTCTGTTTCTTGAATTTCAATGCCAATGCAAAAGAGTAGTAGTAGTCATACTTTTAATCAATAAACATGAGGTTTATGGTAGAAAAACTATCATATATGCCATATTTGTATTACTTTTAGAAATTATTGGTAACTCTTCGGAATGCAATGCCTACCACACAATAACAACAGGATCTGCTCGATGGAAGGTGCAGGGTTCTTATTCTGCCATGGTTGTCCTCTGCAGTGGCACTTTTCTCTGTGTCAGATGTGTACCCAGGCCTTCATAGACCATTTTATTTTAATGTATCCCAGCCAGTTCATATAAATTCTGCAGCTAAGTTTCATACTGTTAAGATATTCTGTACTCTGTGCCCAAATTTTGCATTCTGTGGCAATTATATGTTGAACACAACACATACCATTTTTTTTTCTTTTTTTGGGGGGGGGGACTGGGGATTGAACTCAGGGACACTCAATCACTGAGATACATCCCCAGCCCTGTTTTATATTTTATTTAGAGACAAGGTCTCACTGAGTTGCTTAGCACCTTGTTTT